>VDFB02058242.1:493630777-493828401 GCA_007258455.2 Sequoia sempervirens
TCATCTAAAGATAGCCTATGGTGCTACAAAAGGATTATCATATCTTCATTGTGACTGTAACCCATGCATTGTTCACAGGGATGCAAAAATATCTAACATTCTTTTAGATGACAACTTCGAAGCACATTTGTCAGAATTTAGCATTGCCAAGTGCATTTCCTCGGCCAAACTCACACCTCCACCTATGTTATGGATACTATTGGTTATATTGACTTTTAATATGCAAGAACCTTAAGGCTTAATGAGAAATATGATGTTTACAGTTATATTATTGTTCTTTTGGAGTTGCACAGGCAGGAAAGTTGTGGACAATGACTAAAATTTATTTCAGTTGGTAGGATTCGTGATTGGTGATAAAGAAACCAGAAAGATATAAAGATGAAGAGGTAAATGATCAATTTTTTTAAGGGATTGTAGGTTATGATATAAAAGAATAGTCATGTTACCATTCTTTTGTAAGCTATTGAACAACATAAAGACAAGGTTTTGGAGCAGATTTCAACTATTTTTTTTCTCTTTCAGCAATGTATTGTAATATTTTCAAGTTCTTTCATGTTGGGACAACAAATTGTAACTCCATTTTCAAGCTTACAAAATTGTATGTAACATCTTTTTTATTAATAAAATAAGCTATTTTTACATTCTCATTGTTGTTTTATTGTGCAAATATTTTAGATAGTTGATAAGTAGTATTTTTTATCAATAAAATAAATATTAAACTACCAAATGATGGCAATTAAAAATGTACTAAATATACTACTAAATCAATGACTAAATATATGATTAAATTAATGACTAAATTAATGACTAAATATATGACTAAATAAATTACTACCATGACTAAATAAATGACTAGTTAACAATAATCAATGACTAAATCAATAACCAAATCAATGACCAAATAAATTACTAAAACGATGACTAGATAAATAACTATAATAGTTTAGTCATAAATTTGGTCACATTATAAATGACCGACAATAAACTACTAATGGTCACGTGACCAAAATTAGTCATTTATATGCAATTTTTAGTAGTTTATTTAGTCATAGATTGTTGTTTTTGTACTAGTGTCTAGTACAACCTTCTCAGTTTAAGATAATATTTCTTAATCGCATTGCCTCTAATTTAAACTTTAACCCCATATTCATCTTTTTCGATTACTCTTAACTATGATTTTTGATTTAACCCTTGCCTAAGGTTCACTAGGAGGAATCAATCAATAGTCTTAAAACACTCCCTTATATTTCCTAAGTTTGAAATAATGATTACTTTTCTAAAGTTGAACCATACAGTTAAGAGTAATTTATTTAATTATTCAAGGTTATATGTTACTATCCACAATAATTCAACTTCTCTATCGACGTCATAAATGTCCTTTTTGGTGGAAGAATTTAGGTTTATTTAATCTTACGTATTGAAGTGAATCATATTATTTCACTAACTCATCAAAATCTCTAATAACCATATTTAACAACCATTTCTACCTTCCTAAATTTTAAGGGAAGCATCACACGATGATAGGTCTGATAACTCTTATTAGATTGACTATTGCATCTACAACACTTGCATAATCATAATATTCTTGAGGTATTCCCTTTGGAAGCTAAAGTTTATTTTATTTTTTATTTTTTTAGGAGTTACTTATCATTAATTAAATACCACAAATGGCTAGAGTTTGGCTAGCACGTGTTTTTATAAGTTTTAATAAAAATGGTTAATTGTAATTAGATTTCAATGTTCCCACACACGATAGACCCTCAAAAATTTATTGTATTGTAGACATTTGAAACTCCATTGTTGCAATGTTATTCGCTTGTTGACCACATACATAATAGCTAAGACCCATCTTATTCCAAGAGTACCTAGTGTTGCAACCTGGATCTAATACCAAGTGTCATGCCTGAAAATTTTCATCGAAAAACCTAACCAAAAAAAAAAATCTTAAAGACAATAATTAAGCTAGGTAACATTCTAAGGCTCGAGACGTAACGCTAATATGAGCATGAGTTAAATACCTACGAGAAGTTGCTTCTGTAATGTCAAAATTTTGACGAAAGGGAAAAAACAAGACGATAAAGATAATTGATGTTCTATGTCTAACATGTAAGTGACATTACATGCATTGGATGATGTTGCCCATGCAACATCATCTTTGACACATTGCTAGAGAGTGGGAAGATGAAGGACTAGAGCAATTAGGTGAGCAGTGTTTATCGTGTGCGCCCTAAATCAATAACATAGTAAACCTAACTAAATTAAGATTGTCAAATCTTAATAATTTACCCTCCCTAGAATGTTTGATTTTCCAATGGTAGCACTATGCCAAGGCTATTCGGAGTATGATGAACTAGCTTCATTGAAGGTTAAAAAAATACATAATACATTTGTTGACAAGGTCCATTAACTAAGTTTCATTTGTGTACTTCTCTCAAAACGATGTAATGACAACAATGAGGGTGAAGGTTTCATTTAAAATAAATTAATTAATTAAATTAAAGAATATAAAAATAAATTAAATAATAAAATAATTGACTATTTCTAACTTCATTCCATATATTATAATCACATAATAGATATATTATTTATTTATATAATATATCTAATAATAGATTTAAATCCTCTATTTTCATTACATTTGTCAATTTAATATATAAAGAAATTTAATTTATTTATATAGTGTAAATAATATATAATAAATGAACTCACTTTCATATAGTAAGAAACCATTTATTTTTAGATCTATAATTAAAATATATTTATAATATATAAATAAATATTACTCAATTTAACTTCATGATTATTCATATTCATTTTTATTGTTTTAAGCTTATAAATATGACTTTTTATAATTTCATGCATTTATTAGGAATATAATAGATAAGTCCCATCTCCTTAAACTTAGCCCTAATCTACTTTTCTTTCCTTCCACGTAGGAGTCCATTTTATTTAGATAAGGATATACAAGTGACCAAAAAAAAAAAACACTAAAACCCATAAAAAGAATTGGGAGAATTGACACGTTAACAAAAAACTTCCACTATCTAAGAAAAGTACTAACTTTATCTTATTAATTATCTATTTAAAGGGGATAACTACTATTTAAAGTTCCAAACTTTTAAGTGGGATAGAATAGCATTAGAATGAATACTTATAATGGAAAGGTGGTTATTTTAATTTAAAATCATAATGTTGTTTTAATATTATTTAAAACATACTATTAAAGATAATATTATGATTGTGGGTCATATTGTATTGATAACTTAATTATTGTGATAATTATAAAACTTCCTAATATTCTTTTTTATTATTATGCCATAATACTGGTATAATTAGAAAAAAAGAAAACTTTTATAATACTTATACTTGATTATCGCTAAACCCTTAACAATTACAGTGCTATGTTTTTTTTTTTGCTGCTCTCACCACAATAGCAATAATATGATAAATTTTAATTGATAAATAATTGTTAACTTTTAAAAACAATATTATCATTATTTATTCAATTATCAAGTGGTAGTATTGTGATTTAATATATCACTATGATTCCCCCCTTTCTCCTCACAGAAATGATATTATTTTGTTTATTACACCCAAAATAGTAATAATGCCATTGATTGGGAAACTACCTCACTTAACCAGTAAATACTATATATTTTTATTGTAAAGATGAAAACAATAGTATTATGTTGATGGAATATTTAACTAGATATTCAAACCTCGTGTTTTAATCCAAAATCATCTCGTTAAATTGTTTACTTAACAATAATTCACACCCTTCCCGAAACGTAATCTCCCTCACCATAGCTGTGTGTATTATAATTTTAAACCCCAGATCTTTACCCCAAATGGTAGTCAATTCCTCTGACAGCGCCCATCCAATCACTACATCTTTAGGTTCATTACAGAGTTATTAAATTTCACGTCATGTTCATCGTCAAACCAAGCAGGAGTGTCTGCAATAACAGGGTGATACCCCTTTCTCAACATATTTTATTTCGACAGCTGCGATAATGGCTTCTTTGCCTCTTCTTTTCGCTTACGATACCCTACTCCTCAATTCCCTGGCCCTAATCTTCTGAGGCAATGAGAAGCCCCTTTTATTGTTTTTTTTTTTTGTTTCAAACACCTCCCCATCAATGCAGCAGAGGAGGAGGATGGCGGCGCTCTTCCTATCAATTCAGCTGCAAATATCTAACTTCAGCTGCCACAGTTCGGAATTGATATAAATAATAATACATTACCATGGCCGTGTTGATCCTCCTCTTCCTCCTCCAAATATCTCCAACTTCAGCTGCCACAAATTACATGATTTCACGGGATGACGTGAACTCTCGTACTGGTGAGATCGTAGTCGTGGCTAAGGATGGTAGCGGCAATTTCACGACAGTTCAGGGCGCTGTTGATTCCATTCCATTTGGGAACTCCAAGCGGGTGAAGATTTTCATACGGGCCGGCATATACATGTGCGTGGGGAATTTAACTTTGTATTTGTTAAACAAAAAACCATCTTTTCATCCTACATGATTGGTGTGCAGGGAGAAGGTGAGGATTCCGGCGAACAAATCATTTATTTCCTTCATCGGCGAAGGGATCCGAAAAACAATTCTGACTTGGAACAACACCGCGGCGTCATCCAGAGGTCCGGAAGGGCAGCCTCTGGGCACCTACGGTTCTGCTTCGACTACCATCGAATCTCAGTATTTCTGTGCCAAAGGCATCACTTTTGAGGTACTTATGTCTGGTGGTTGTTATGTTTGCAGTAGCGTTCCAATGGGTGTGATACAACGTTTGTTAATGCAGAACAGTGCTCCACCGGCGGTGCCAGGGGCGGAGGGAATGCAAGCGGTTGCGCTGCTCGTGGCGGAAGACAAAGCTTTTATTACCCAGTGCCGAATGGTGGGATCTCAAGACACCCTCTACGATTACAAAGGCAGGCACTTTTTCTGGAAGTGTACCATCGTGGGCTCCATTGATTTCATCTGTGGGAATGCCAGATCTCTCTACAAGGTCAGCTCTTTTAACAGTTCAAGATAAGATTTTTTTGACTGTTAAACTGTTTAAATCATAAGAATAGCCTTCAAATTGAATTTCATTACAGAAATGCTTACTGCGTGTAAATGCGGCGAGATTCGGAGCCATTGCAGCGTCGCAGATGACGTCGGCAGAGAACAAAACAGGATTCTCGTTTGTGAGATGTAAGGTGAAGGGGACGGGAAATGTGTATCTGGGACGAGCATGGGGTGACTATTCTACCATCGTCTATTCCTTCTGCCACTTCGACAACATTATAAATTCAGTGGGATGGCAGGACTGGAATATGGTCTACAGGAGGAGGTAATATTTGTTATTGTTCTTGTCAATTGCACCCAATTGAACAGTGAATAGGAAAATCTAAGAAAGTGAGCGTTTGATTGGGATACAGGACAGCTGTGTTCAGTGAGTATAGATGCAGTGGACCGGGCGCAGACAGGAGAGGGCGAGTGCCATGGGCAACCTCTCTTTCTTCCAAACAAGTCAAACCATATCTCGGCCGCCAATTTATCGATGGTCAAGAATGGCTTGAGCATTAGCACCCACGTACTTCATTTCATGCGTGTCTGCTACTAGTAATTGGACCCACAAGTTCAATGGGCATGCTCATTTAATCTCCTATCATTTTTGAAATGATACTTTCAGGATAGTAGAAAAAAGGTAGGGTAATTTTTAGATTTGTGGGTGATGGAATATTGTGTGCAAACATCATAAGATCATTTGTGTATTAAGTGTTAAATTGGTGGTTATATGAAACATCTAAATTTTTTTATGTAGGATATCATTTCAGATTCATTTTGTGTTATATTGGTGGTTATATGTTACCTCTAATTTTTATGTAGGATATCATTTGAGATTCATTTTTTCAATAGAGTTCGTCAAGTTTGACAGTAATTCTATTTGTTGAATTGTTTACTTAAAAAATAGTTATGTAATCATAAGCATTTTAAGTGCAAAATATTTTAGATTGAATTGGGTGTAAAGTTTATAGAAATAAGAAAGAATGACAACTATTAATAGTTGAGATCTAATGGAAAAAAAATAGATTACAATCAAGTATAGAGATGAAAAAATATTTTATTTGAATCTATCTAGGCATTTTGTGATTGGAGGACACCATATGACAATTGTCATTTGCAATTTACAAATAGATGTGTCATAAGAATGTGTGATTGAAATTATATAGATATTTGTCTATTTAAGTTTAGTATTTGAAATTTGAGATTGTTTTTTTTTTTTTTAATATTACTAGTAAGCCTTCCTTTTTAGATCCCTCTCTAAGATGGAACAATACAAACCTTCCATACCTAAACTTTCTTGTCAAAATAATTAGAGTTATTGTGTTTTTTTGAGTTTTCTCCGTTTTGATTTAGAAAGGTTGATCATGATAAATCTTATATGCAAAAATCATGGTAGTGGAAGAAAAAATTAGGATTGCAGTGGTACTATTGAGCATAAATTCTTACAATTCAATTCACTAGATCTAGGAAAAATCTTAGTACCATGGAAACAATCAATACTCAAGAAATGACTCCAACTTCGTTCATCTCCTTGTGAACATGATCGACTATAATGGGATGAAAGTAGAGAGTTAGCCATCAACGCCATTTACTTCCTCATGTGGCATGATTTCGTTTGACACCTATTGATAGCAATTGGCCATCGAATTGCTTTTAATAAATTAACATCATACGATTGGAGTGGAGCGCTTCCATAACATGGAATTTTGTTTCATCGAGTACAAATTGGTGGATGTATATATGTTTATAACTGTTCATCTGGATACACAAACATTCGATGCTTTAAGGAAATTATGCAGTAGACAGAAAAGATCTGAAAGTAGGGTTCATAAGGCATTTGGAATCACATCCGTCTAGCTGAAGTCCAGTGATGGGTTGTAAATCTCCACCATTTGCTTACCACCATCACAAAAGTGATTATAGATATGTAGAAATTGTTGAGTAAACAATTGATTTTTTTTTAAATTAATTATTAATTGGCAATGTGTAATTATCTTTTAGTTGTCATGAAAGTTGCTAAATGTAATTATGACAATTTGCAAAACATTTTTTAGTTGTCAAATTAGAAAGACCATGAAAAAGGGGGAGTTAATTTTGTGAGCTTGGAGAAGATAATAGTTTGCATGAGCACATTACTAAGAAGTGGATAAAATCACAAGTTGGAAGAGAAAGTTTCTTTTTTTTGTGATTTATGCCTAAATGGTTTTAGAAACCATTCATGATTTGTATTTTCTCTCATGCTTGTATATTTAGTGCTTGAGTTGAAGGAAAAACAAGTTAATTTACAGGTTGTTGAAGCCATGAAGTGTTGCAGTGATTCAAAGAGAAAAGTTGTATTGATATAACTCATTTGAAGGATTAATACAAGTCTTGGATCTATTTAGGTGTGGAGTTTTTTTCCCGCAAGGGTTTCTCCACACAATTCTTGAGTTATGATTTGCATTTATATTGTAATCTATTTACATCTATGATTTATTGCTATCTATTTATTTGGATGTGTGTGTATAAAATATGTGAGTGCAAAAATAATACAACACAATCAATGAAACATTATATTAGAGAATTCAAATAACAAATCTAATCAAATTGAAACTAACAAACTCTCTAAAGTCATCCCATGTTGTCCTCTATCTCCAAGGATTTTTCAAGTCATTATGGCTCTTAGAGTGTGTGTATGCACAAGACTTGTCAAATGACAACTTGAAAAATGAGATGCTGAAAATGCAATAAACCTTTCTACATGATTGATTGCTAAATGATATGCTGTAGATTATTGTGCAAAGATTATGATAATGCTATGATATTGATAATGGAAGTGCTATGATGTAACTACAAAAATTAAGATGCAGCTAGTGCTAAAGCCATGATTGATTAAACTAAATGATACTAATATGCTTGAATGCCAAAATGATCAATACTAAGATGATGCTAAGATAACAATGCCAATGAAATTTTTGTAGAATGTACTTATGCTAAGCTCTATATTTGAAATACTATAAATGAGGCTATATTTATAGATTTCTCTAAGGCATCAGCCTATGTGGCAGGATTCAATGGTCTGGATTCGATCTGGAGAGATGGACTGTGGAGGATGAAGAGGTTAGAGAGAATCAAGGAGAGTGTTCCCTTTAATAGAACAAGTTGTCAAGTGTGAGAGGAATCAAATGGAGGAGAAAGCCAAGTGTCTCAAAATTGGTTATAATTTGTTGAGATAAATGCCAATTTAAATATTAAGAATATTTAATTTCATGAGACACATGATGAGGTGGAAGATGAGAAGTTAGTAGAAATGTGACTAAATTCAAATATAAAATTTGAATTTAATAAAAGGGAGTTAATTAAATAAAACTAACTAATAAAGTTATTTATTTAATTAAGACAAAAAGAAAATGATTTAGAATAATAAGAATTAAAGAAAGTGAACTATATAAATAAAATTTTCAATTTATTTATAAGTAGAAGAATTAAAGATCATTAATTAAATAACTTGTATTTAACTAATTTTCTTCAAACCAATATTAGGTGTATACATTTTTCCCCTCTTTGAAGTGATGTGTTTGTGACACATTGCTTCAAAGCAAAATTTCCTGATGTTGTCGAATTTTTTTTTTCGATATGCCCCAGACGCTGAAAGTGATAATGGATATATGCCCCCTCAGGAGATAAATCAGAGAATTTTTGAATTTTTAGAATTTTTTCTGAATTTTCAATTTTTTTATGATTTCAAATGATTTCCAAATTTTATGATGTTGAAACGATTTATCTCCTGATAAATAATATTGATCCTACCATATTTGATTAATTGATGCTCTGGTAAAAAATTAAAACAATCCCACATAAATCTTGTCATGTCCTTGAAAGTTGACACTAAGGTAGCAAAGGTATACTTACAAATATGAATGATTTAACACCATTATAATTATAACTGTCAGAAGACACTATTATAATTATAATTACTATATCATAATGCCTAGAATATGCATACTAGATTCTATAATAATGTGGAATACAATTCCAAGATAAAATAATTAAGATAACCTAGAATATCGTTGGATATAAATATAAGTATTAACATTTAAATATATATAAAAATAATATTATGCTTAAATTATCAATTATGAACGATTATGATACAAATATTGATAATTTACTATTTGCCATAAATACATGAATATTAAAGATTATGACATATTGAAATAAGATAATAAAACTATAGGCAATTTGTTGCTATCATACTTTAATATTAGGGCGTGAAATATTAAATACAAATAAATAAACATACCATTATAAATAATAATATTATAAACCATAAATGTTATTATCAAGAGATAAACGTAATTATCAATATAAATAAATATATATATATATATATATATATATATATATATATATATATATATATATATATATATATATATATATATATTAAGAAACATATGTTAATATAAAACATATTACAAACAATATAAAAATTAAAATATATCGAAATAGATACTTTAGATATATTTTTGTAAGCACTAATCGATCAAATGTGATGATATTTCCCTGATTGCCCGCATTAAAGCTAAACGACACCCTTGAATCATGGGCATGAGAAAATAGGACGATGCCTCTTTGCACAAGACGTGGCCTAGATAGAAGGTTGCAAGCCTTCATGAGCGTAGAAGAAGAGAGGGGATGAAGATGACAATAAACCAAGACAACAATTAATTTAAAGTAGAAAAAGGCAATGATGTGTAAGAGCAGTGCTATTTCTAGGATCTGTTAGGCTAGGTAGGAGCAAACGCAAAGGGGGCAACGCAGGGGAAATATCTGTTTGGTGGGACGTCGGTCAAGGAGGACGTGGGACATACTTTGGATAAAGGTTAGTATTTACTTTGTGGGCCCAATAGATATCCGGTGTATTAATAATTCTAAATCTCAGTGGAGACTCATAGATATAATTGGGCATGTTATGATTATGAATATATCTAGATATATGCTGTGAGGGTTAAATATAAATAACAAGTATATATTCAGTATATTATTTATTTATACATACATAGATATAGATAAGTTTAATAATGAATAATATGACACGAGTTATATATATATATATATATATATGAACAATGATATAGGGAAGAATACATGCACTACCTACATAATGATATTGAAATAGAACACATGTATACACATTCATATAGAAATAAAGGCTTATACAAATTGAGTCAATGATGATATACACTCATTAGATAATAAATATATATAGATTGTACAAATAGTGGTGCTTGCAATATTTATTAAGCCTTATAAGTAATAATGACTCTATTCAATCATTATGGTATTAAGCAATACAATAGAACTCCATCTATGGTTTCTTGAAGGATATTTAACATTTACCCTAATGCAGTTATGAAATATATTATAGGAGAATAATTCATAACGAGCGATAAGAAGGAAGTGCATAATCCTTTGACAAGTATGAAAGAATCTTATCATCATCGTGTGGAAGAAAGGAGATAGATTGGGTTACAGAGAATACGTCTTAAGTAAGCCCAGCATAGGGTGTCGATCAGAGGTAAGTATCCTCAACCAACTAAATAACATTAAGGGGTATGGAATCAATTTAAGTTACTAAGACAGTGTGTTACAGAATAATGACTAACCCATATCTTGTTAGACTGAATATCAGTGAATGTTTATAAACACTCTAATCTATGATAATTTGTGAATTAAATTAAATATAATATGATAAGTAAATGCATAGAAAGGTTAAATGACACGTTTGCAATCAATAGATATATACATCAATGTGTTGAGTTTCATCTATATAGTGTAAGTGAATGGCAAGTCCCACATCTGAAGATTAATGAATACTATGTGTCAATAACACAATAATGTTGCATGCCACAATTATTGTGCTTCCTTAAGCTACCATGACTTTACCTTGAGAATAGACTTCAGGCCAAAATTCCCTTTCTCTAGCACTCAATAAGGATAGGGAGTTTGTGGAGGGAAAGACTAGTAAATTGATCCATTGATGGATGGTCCCAAGATGGGTGGGGTACCTTGAGGGAGTCCAATTTGAGATCGTTCATGTGCCCTTTGCACAGTAAATCTACCATCCAAAGACGTTAGGAAAGAGGAAACAAGGCGAAGATCTATTCCAACCAAAGAGTAGTAGGTCATATATGATCATGTTTGTTTATGCCCTAAATGATAATGCATTTTATTTGTCTTATCCTTTAAAATGTGCAAACTAAAATGAACTAATCATGAACAAGAAATTATGTGTTTATTTAATAATACATTATGTATGCAGGTTTTCAAGGCAATCTACATAAATAAAATGATGTGTTGGTAAAATAAATTATATGTCCTAACTTGTGCATTTTATGTTTTTAGAATAAGTTTAGCAAGGGGACATTACGAATCCCACTTAACTACCCCTTAAAAAGGTAAAAAGATGTGAAAAGGAGCTCATTTGATTCATTTGCATTTTTTGAGATTGAGTTGATTGGAGCAATTGAGCAAAATGGTGATTCCGTTCCAAACCAACCGATTCGAGCAAGTTCGATGCCACAACCGCTCGACCACGTATGGACCTCTGATACGTACCTCGAGAAACCTCGTGTTGAAATTTGAAATGTGTTTTTCCTGCATTTTTAAAAGTTTTGAATTCTAATTTTTGTGTTTTAGTGCATTTAGGGTATGTTATAGCACATACGGTATTTGTTTTGGCGCATAGGGTTACTTAGCGCATAGAAGCCATGGAATAGCACATTGATAGGATGACTTAGCATATTAGGATTTTTAGCGCATATAGATCATAGATTAGTGCATTGGGTGATTTTTCTAGCGCATTAGGATGTTTAGCGCATAGATCGCATAAAGTAGTGCAGATGTTGAAAACTTTAGCGTATCCTGTCTTTTAGCACATTGATGATGTCCAATGGCACATTTGTTAACTATAGTAGCACATAGAGAGTTCTAGTGCATTTAGATTATGACATAGCACATCTAATAATTGTTATGGTGCATTGAAACTTTTAGCGCATCTGTGCTACAAATTAGTGCATTGCTGGATTTTAGTGGTGCATCCATAGGTTTAGTGCATGAATGCCCTATTTTAGCACATTTATACCAGATTGATGAAATTTTGATTATTCTCCTTGATTTTGATGTTTGGTAATCGTGTCAGCCAATGTTTTGATGATGTTTGATGATGTTGATTGATTGATCTCATGATAGGTGAGAATCAATGATAGGATAGATGATGATTGACCTCATGATAAGTGAGGGTCAAGGATAGATTCTCAACGAGATTTGATCGAAATAACATTAGAGCTGATTAAATTGATTGATAGGTTGATTGACAAGATGTTGATTTGCGATATGTTATGATTATAGGAGGATTTTAGGGTTCTTCAGTCTTGGGAGTGCTTCCTGAAGACCTGGGACATGATTCCACAACTAGTGCAAGCTGATTTAGATGTGATTTCATGATGTGGGTTGACTTCTTTGATGGATATGCCCCAGTATAGGATTAATAGGGGACTTTTGACTACTCTAGCTGAGAGGTGGCATAGTGACCACAACACCTTTCATTTAGCCACTGGTGAGATGATAGTCACACTAGAGGATGCATATTATATCTTGGGGATTTTAGTTGTTGGTGAGCTAGTTGTTTATGACCACATAGAGTAGGAAGCGACTGATGCATTGCAGAGGATTTTTCATGATGACAAGATTAGCGGATATGAGATTCCATGGTGGGAGATGGTTGCTTTATATTAGCCATTGCCTTGTGTTCTAGCTGAATTCATTGGAGGTTTTCTATGTCCTGACCGTAAGTTGAAGGGACTATTAGTTGTCTGGGGCTGGATTCTAGAGAGCATGATCATGCGGGGGGTCAGATATGCCTGGGGATCTTGCATGCTGGCTCATTTGTATCACGATCTTCATTAGGTGGTATACCTTGGAGCTGCTATTCTATTAGACTGGGTTACACTACTACAGATTTGGGCGTGGGAGCACATAGCTATCACTTGGCCTGTTGCAGATAGAGATCATCCAATTGGGAGACCATATGCCTTTGGATATACAAGTCCAATTTTCCAGCATAAGCTAGGAAAATTATAGTACTGACGGTGTGTGTTAGATGATTTAGAGATAGTTACATGGCGGCCATACTTGGATTGTGAGGATTGGCTAGATGATGACATTGAGATGTTGTATGTGTTTTATTCCAGATATCTGATTGATCGGATACCATATGTGATTGAGAGATTCTTGGTCATGAGGGTGCTTTAGTAGTATGGCAAAGCTCAGGTTACGCCCCAGGGAGTTGCCTTGTATGCTTGACGACGATAGGACATTCCAGAGTGGGGATCCTCCCTATCATATGATGTAGCCTGTCAGGAGTATTTTGGATTAAAGACATGGATATGGGATTAGCATCCAGAGATCGCTGATGCATTGATGATAAATGATTATGTGTAGTATTTATTTATCCATCCTTGCCCAAGGATATCCAACAGAGAGGAGCCAATACCAGCCATGGATGATGATGAGAGGGCAGCATCGCATGCACTTAGATAGAGGAGAGATGGGGCAGATGGGGAGGAGGAGGGAGATGGTAGTGATGGAGGTGGTGGAGATGATGGAGATGATGGAGATGGCGGAGATGGGGGAGATGCAGGTGGAGGTGGATTGGTATTTGTGAGAGTGGCTTAGAGGAGGAGATCCACGGTGTCTGTAGGACTGCAACAGATTCATATTTGTTTTCCCTCCCATCAGTAGCAGGCTCAGATAGCTTCCCTACAGGCATAGGTGCAGAATTTATAGGGACAATTGGCATAGGCCCAGGCACAGATACAAGCACATGCATAGGCGTAGGCTCAGGCATAGGCACATATCGCCTCTATGACAGCAGAGAGAGATACCCTGAGACAAAGATGTGAGCAGGTAGTGGCCTTATCAGAGAAATTACATAGAGTTACTAAGGGGACCACTACATCGGATATGCTCAAAGAGGTATGAAATTCTTCCAGGGAGGCTAAATATTACAGGCTGTGGTATCATGAGGTAGTGCCTGCAGAGTAACGTGTTAGTTAGGCACAGTCTGCTAGTGCCAAATCAAGGAGGATTCATTCTCAGACAACGAGTAGGGGTGTGATTGGGCCACCTCCTAGGGATCCAAGTGCAGGGACATCAGGTGGTGCAACAGGAGGTTCAGTGAGGCCAATAGTGTCTGGAGGGAGCAACACATAGCTCCAGTGTTCACATTTGATGTATTTGAGACTTGATGATGTATACATTTATTCAGTCAGAGACATGATGATTATTCTTCCATTTTGATGATGTACCTCTCCACATTTTATGATATCATTGTACACTTGACATTTATTTTGAGATTATATATGAGATGTAGCCAATATTACTGATCTATATGTTGTCTATATGCTTTTATGATGGATGCATTTAGTTTCTACCTTATATGTTATGTGATTATGCCATGGTTATGTATGAAAGAATTAATGAAATGATGATGCATGGATTATGAAACTATATGCCTTATGGATGATGTTTTTATGCTATATGCCAAGATGAATTTGATTATGGAAATGACATGTGATGTACCTTATGATTTTGTATTTTTGTAATGCAAATATATGATCTAATGCATGTATGGATGTATGATGACTCTAATGCCTGTATGATATGATAATTCTTTTCTAATGTATGATACGCTTATAAAACTATATGCAAATGATTGTGTATTTGTTAATGTCAAATGTACTCAATCCATTGATGAGAGAGATAAAATCATTTTGAAATTTTCCAACCTTGGAAAAATCTATAATGTAGATGCAAAACTAATATGGTTGCAGTCTATCTTAACCATGCAAAGCTAAATATGCAATGTTGTCATTTTTTTATTGATTTGTTGTGCTTGGTATGATCATTGAGCCTTTTAATATGTTGAAAGTTAGTACAAACATCAGTGGTATAATTAAACCGTGATGACCTGAGTACAACTTCCATGGTTTTTTTTTTTGATATTGCAAGGTAATACAAGCATTTAGGCATAACTAAATCGAGATGACATGAGTATTGCTAGTGTAAAACAAACAAAAGTTAATCCTTTTCCTATGCAAATTTGGAATGTCATCAATGATACTTTGTAGAGCATGTCCCACGACAAATTTGCATAGTAGTAATGATTAACTCACATACAATAGACAAAGAAAAATCATACCCCTTCCTAGCTCCTCTAGTCTATGACATCCTTGAGTTGCTGTAGAGAAATGATAACAAAAATCAAGATACAATAGTTGGACATCTATGCTAAAGTGATAAAACCATGCTTCAGAAGAGTATCATCCATTTAGATTTGTTTTGACTGATCTTGTTGATTTGGATGGTTTGATTTTTTAAAATTTGTGATTGATGTTCAATGTTGAGTTTTTATCGTGATTGTTGTGTTTGCTATGTTGTTTGATTGTTTACTTGTCTGTTGTGTTAAGCTCAAAGTAGATTTCCCCCAGTGAGTTTAGGATTTTTCCCCCAATGAGAAACCAACCATTTATTGTGAGTATGCACAATGATGACCAAGCCAGGATGAGACACAAACGCGATGCCAAGATATGTACATGAGGTTTTTCTGATGATCAGGCATAGTGATGGCAAAAAATGAACGAATGCCACACACAATAATAGATGGAAAAGCTAATCTATCACAAATAGCGCCTGTCGCTAGGTTTTCACTACTTATTTTTATTGCACTTTTTTAGATTTTATGATTTTTTTTGTTGTCACCAAGATGCCTATTTGCTGGTTTTCATCAAGGTAACGATTTTTTTAATTTTTTACTTTTTTTGTATTTTTTTCCTTTTTTGCCTTTATTTGTTTTTTGCTTTTTCTAAATTTTTTGGATTTTGACTTTTGGATTTAAATAACTTTTTTTTTTTTTGGATTTTTGACCGTGCATTGGATGAGTTACATGTAAAAATTATTGAGATGAAGACTGTTGATGGATTCATTCAAATAGGTCCCCTTCAGGTGTCTAGACAATGGATATGCTCCCGATCCATAGACTGATACAATGACAAAACGACCTAGCCAATTTGGTTCAAATTTTCCTTCCTTTTCCCTATCATGTTGATTGCGAGGATTCTCTTTTAGGACCAAGTCACCAACTTGAAATGTTCTTGGTTTAACCTTGTGATTATAGCTTCTTGATATTATTTGTTGATAGGATTTTAGGTGATCAACAACATGCTGATGACATTCATTTAAAAATTCCAACTCTTGTAGCTTGGACACTCTATAATCTTCCTTTGAAATGACCCCCTTCAATGATACCCAAAGTGAAGGTAACTCAACCTCAATTGGTAAAATGGCCTTTGATTCATACACAAGAGCATATGGTGTGGCTCTTGTAGGAGTGCGGATGCTAGTACGGTACGCCCATAAAGTAGGGTTTAGTTGAACATGCCAGTCACATCCAACATCATTCATAGTTTTCTTCAAGATTTTCAAGATGGTCTTATTTGATGCTTCTGCTTGGCCATTCCCTTGAGGGTAGTAAGGTGTGGAAAATTGATGCTAGATATAGAAATTTTCACAAAGTTCTTGTACATCCTAGTTTTTGAAAGGTCTACCATTGTCAGTGACAATGGAGCTAGGGATACCATATCAACAAATAATGTAGTTCAGGATGAAAGAGGTAATTTTTTTACCCATGATGGTGGTCAATGGTATGGATTCAATCCACTTTGTGAAATACTCTATGGTTGTGATTATGAATTTGTGCCCATTAGAGGAAGATGGATGAATCTTACCCACAAGATCAAGTCCCCATTGATAGAAAGGCCATGTTGAAGCGAATGGTTGCACCTCCTGCACTAGTGCGAGTATGATATTTTCATGGACTTGAAATTTCTTGCACTTCTTGAAAAATTGGAAGGATTCTTTCTCCATGTTTGACCAATAATAACCTAAGCACAAGAGTTTCTTAGCAAGAGTAAGACCACTTGAATGAGTGCCATAGATACCTTCATGAACCTCTCGTAAAGTGGCTTCAAATTCATTATGTTCAAGACATCAAAGGAGAGTACCATCGAGACCTCATCGATAAAGTATATCGGCTATCAAGGTGTGTTGAGCTGCTTGATGAATAAAATTGCATTTTTGGTTTTGGGATAGATCAGGTGGAAGGATATTGTCTCTCAGATAGGTGTAGATCTTCCCATAAATTGAAGAATCAACCTAAACTAGATGCTACACGACTTGGGATTCAGGGTTATCATAGGAAAGGTTAAACAGTTGTTCCACCATGAATTCATAACAAGCCCATTTCTCTAGCATTTGTAAGAGAGACACAATGGTTTCCATGGCATCTGTAGCTTTGTTGTCCACTCTTGGAATTTATTCAAATTTAATCTCAACAAAGTACTTCTTGAAGTCATCGACCATTCTCTTGTATGGAATCAACTTGTCATCTTTTTTCTGATAATCATCATTAACCTGATTTATGGACAATTGAGAATCTCCATAGACTTGTAACTCTGTGATTTTCCACTCCACAACTACCTTGATACCAATGATTAATGCTTCATACTCGGCTATGTTGTTAGTACACAGAAACATCAACTTGTAAGATTTTGGAATGGTGTGTCCTTGAGGAGTGACAAATAAGATTCCTGTACTTGATCCATGTTTCATGTAAGATCCATCAAAGTATAATATCCACTGTTGTGTTGACACTGTGACGACATCTACATCTAGAAATTCAATGTGCAAGGGATGATCATCATGCAATGGTGCTTCAGCTAATTGTTCTACTATTGATTGGCCCTTGACTGCTCTTCTGTCCACATATTTGATGTCAAATTTGCTCAATATCATTACCCACTTTGCTATTCTTCCTATTAAATTGGCTTTGCTAAGTAGATATCTCAATGGATCTATCTTGGCTATCAGTTTGATGGTATGTGTTAACATGTAGTATCACAATTGTTGAGTAGCAAACACTACTACTAAACATGCTTGTTCAATGAATGTGTAGTTAATCTCATAGCCATGTAGTGTTCTGCTGATGTAATAGATCACCCTTTCTTTTCCTGTAGAGTCTTCTTGTGCTAGCAAAGCTCCCAAAGATACCTTAGTAGTTGCAATGTAAAGTAAAAGTGGTTTTCCTTTTGTTGGTGGTATCAAGATAGGTGGAATCATCAAATATTGTTTCAATTGATTAAAAGAAGCTTCACATTTTTCATCCCATCTAAAGGAAACTTTCTTGTGTAGCAAATGAGTAAAAGGATGAGTTTTGTCCACCAGTTGTGCAATGAATCTCTTGATGAATTGGAATCTTCCTTGGAGATATCTTAGTTGGATGATATTATTAGGAGGAGGCATTTCCATGATGGCTTTAACTTTTGTTGGATCTACTTTGATGCCTTTAGCTGAGACTATGTATCCTAAGAGTTTTGCTGATGTTACACCAAATATACACTTCTTTGGGTTTAACCACATTGAATTTTCCAACTAGGTGAAGATCTTATTTGAGATTTCTAGATGTCCTTCCCTGGTGAATGATTTTTCTAATAGGTCATCCATATAGTCCTCCATGAATGTGTGAATCATGTCATGAAATATTGTTGTCATTGCACACTGATAAGTGGCTCCTGCATTCTTCAATCTGAAAGGCATGATGTTCCAACAGAATGTACCCCATGGGCATGCAAAAGTTGTTTTGTCTTGGTCTTCAGGTGTAATTTTTATTTTATTATACTCTGAAAATCTATCCATGAGTGATAACATTGCATGTCTTGCTGTCAAGTCCAAAATGATGTCAATGTTGGGAAAAGGAAAATCATCCTTCGAACAAGCCTTGTTAAGATCTCTAAAATTTGTGCATATTCAAATGTTGTTATTTGGTTTGGAGACTAGTACAATGTTTGAGATCCATTCAACATAATCAATTGGTCGGATGAATCCTATGCCTAGCAATTTTTTCAATTCTGCTTTCACCAATAGGGCAATGTGTGGATGCATTTTCCTCAATTTTTGCTTTACTGGCTTCACTCAAGGTGGTAGGGATAAATGGTGCATTATTAGTTCTAGATCTATTCCTGGCATGCCAACATAGGACCAAGCAAAATTGATTTATATTTCTTCAAAGAATTTTGTGAAGCTTGGTTTTTCTTGCTCTGTCATGGATGCTACTAGATATAGAGTCTTCACTATTTTTGTAGTACCAATTTTTATAAATTGCGTAGGCTCAACAAGTACTGAAGATATCTCATGATAATGTTTGGGAAGAGTGTCAAATCTCCCATCCTTTAGTTCCTCAGAGAGGTTTTCACCATTGGATACACTCTTTATTTTTACTTTTTCGTGATCTAATACTAACATTGAATGGTTTTCACCATTAGATCAATTTTTTGTATTCCTCATTTTTTAGTTGAGAGATTTGGAACTCCCCTTGTTTGAAGCTTCATTATGATATTCATTGGTGGAACTTGTTTCAGGATTCTCAACACAAAGGAAGTTGAAAATGGCGTCATCATTTGGAAAGATAGGGATATCAAGCAGCTCAGTTTGGTCCTAGTCAATGAGTTCAAGGTGTACCAAAGGCAAAGAATCATCATATCAGTTTAAGTCAAAGGTGGTAAGTTTCATGATGGCAACGTCTTCAAAGTGTTCGATAGCAATGTCATAGTCTATAATGTTACTCTCTTCTGAATGATCTATCTTGCTTGATGTCTGATCAGCCTCACTAGAGTCATTGATATGTAGCGATCCAAATTCAAGTGGTCTAGACCCTAAAATTTGTCCCTCCATACATGTGGGTGCATACCTTTGTATCACATCAATTTAGTTGTCTTGAAAAGATTCTTTAGATAGTGAATCTCATTCATATTCATTGGAATTTGTTTCAGAACTAGCCTGTAATTGGAGGATTCACTCACAAATCTGCTACTTGGTTTCCTCTTTTGAATCTTCTTTGTATCCCAGTCCTATCTTGTCTTTTGCATTGGTTGTGATAGGATGAATTGGTTCCATGATGCCTTCTTTTCTTTTTCTGATACAACTTTTTCCTTCATATCCCATCTTCTTTATGATTGTAAACCCTTTACCATACAGCTCTATTAGTACATTGGAAGTTGATGCTTTGGATTGTTCATTTTTGTACAACCAATTTAAACTGTCTTTACGTCTTCAGATTCATCAACTAAAGTGTTTTCTTTTACAAACTTACCATCAAAGAGCGTGATTGGTTGTGAAGATTGTTGTTTGGATGTAGATGGTTGTCCATATGACTTGGGAGAAAGTAGTAGCTGTGAGAGACATAAGGACTGCTCGAAAGAATATTCCCCAATGCCTTTATCTTTCAATTGAACTTTTTTCTCAAATAGATTTGACAAAGAATTTAGTTGACTTTCATTACTTGAGGAAGTGGAATCACCAATGCCTTTATCTTTTGACTGAACCTTTTTCTCAGACTGATTTGACAAAGAACTGATTTGACCTTCATTGCTTGATGAAATAGAAGTGATAACTTCCCTGTTGTATGGTACTGTAGACACGCAAAATTAGCATTATGCATAATCATATTCCATTCAACAAATAAATCAAGTTTATTTATCAATCTCCTAAAGCAATCAGTTTAAATCAAATAAATCAAACTTTATCCTATCATCATCCCTTTAATTAAATAAATCAGGACTTTATTTAATTGAAATCCAATTCATATTTCTCTCTTTGATTTAATTTAAATCCCTAAATCAAGTCAAATTGGTCAAATCATCCTAATCATCATTAATTTAATCTAACCATGATTAAATGCTAATCTCACCCACTTGCATTCTCTAGATTATGCCACTTGCACAAATAAATCAATTTATTGATTTATTAAAACCAATATTTTCACTCAACATGGCCCTCAAATTTGAAAATCATGACAAGTTGATTTGTCCCTCCAACATTGCATTTATTGCTCATTTTCTTGTCCCCCTCTCTAAATTTATTGCCAAATTTGAATTCAAATTCTCCCTCTCATGGGCACATTTCCTTAATCTTGCACATGCATCAACCACTCACCACTTGACAAGTGTCTTCCTCTCATTTGTCCAATCTTAGTCCCACATTGGTCCCTCTTCAACACTCATCATTTGAAAATCTTCAAATAGAGGCTTCATCCTCAAGAAAATCCTCCACAATCACTCATGTAAAGTCACTCTCTTCAGGAGAACTGATTTTTCTCATCATCACTCCACAATTTGATCCACAATCTTAGCATTTCATCTCCAAGATCATGCAAGGTCACTCTCTTCATTTGAGAAATGATCTTGTCCATCATTATCAATAGCTTATCTAAAGGGGTTGGGAAAGGGCTATTTTCCATATCAAAATAGCACCAATCCCCCCATAAGATCAAGTGTTTGCTTCATTTAAGAATGAGGAATAGTTATTTTCGATTGTATTTCCTCAAGTATTTCATCTTTTTCCTTGTTTTCTAACAATGCAGATGGATTTTATGGGGAACTCATGTTTTAATCTTGCATTTTTATCTATTAGTGTGATTGTTTGTTTCTTCCATGCAAGTTTCAAATAGGGTTCACAGGTACAAAAGTATCTTGGACCATCTTAAGAGTGTTGCAATATTGAGGATTGTTGGAATCAACTGAAATGGTGATCTCTTGTCCATTGAAAGAGAATTTTAAGCATTGATTCAATACATTGATGGCACTGCTTGCATTTCATAGGTCCAAAGTCGACCCAAGAGTATGTTGTGTGTCAAATATTTTTCTAGAACTTGGCAAACTATATCCTTTTGAATTGGCCCCACTTGAATTGGCAAGACAATTAGTCCTTGTGAGGATCTTTCTTCACCATAATAGGCTTTGATAGTGATCTTTCTTTTGGCATCGATTGCATTTTATGAGAATCCTAGTGCATAGACAAGCTTTAAAGTACAAATATTTAGATCAACTCGTCCATCTATTAAAACACGTTTGACCTGATGTTTATGGATTATGACCTTAATGTGGAGTGGTGCGTTGTGTGGGTGGGTAAGGGATGCATCATCATTTTTTGAGAATGATAGACAATGAGGTGCAGTCAAATGTCCCACCATGGATTGGAATTGACAAACTTCCAAATTGGTAGGTACTGTAGTGTCCACTAGAGCCTTTTCCAGAATATCCTTGTGGGCTAGTGAAATTTTGAGAAGTTCTAGTATGGATATTTGAGCTAGGATCTTTTACAATTAGTCTACAATGGGGCAACAAGTGTTTTAGATGTATTTCATTTCAATACATACTTAGATTGAGCTCTTGTGGTCACGTTCACTGGCATGTTGTCTTGTTTGTCTTTGATTTTGATGACATTTATTTGATTATCAATTGCAACAATGTCTTGTTTAATGTCATGGATTTGATTTGATTTGATGTTGATGTCATTGATTTGATCATCAACTGTAGCAATGTTATTGTTTTGATTATCAATTGTAACAATGTCTTGTTTGTCATTGATTTCCATGTCATTGATTTGATCGTCAAGCACCAAAATATGAAGGATTGTAGAATCATAGAAATAGTTCACATTTTTCCCTTTGGTGTTTGTTGAAGAGGATTCCCCTTTTTGTAGTTGGGTAAAGGATTTTTGAATGCTCCATTATCAACATTTGTTTGGGGTGGACTTCTATTGATATTTCATGTCTATCTATCAAGTCTTGTACCAAATGTTTTAGTTGCATGCAATCATTTGTTTTGTGGCATATGTTTCTATGAAAATCACAATAATAGGCATCGTTCCACCATGATGGTTTAACTCTTGGTTCCCAATATCGTGCTTCTAGTAATGTTATAAGTTTTGCTGCAAGAAGTTCTTTTAATGCTAATTCAAGTGACTACCCCAAAGGTGTGAATTTTCTGCAATTTGATGGTGTTCGATGTGGTAGTGGTTTAGATTCAACATTGTTTTGGTTGTTGTTTTGATTATTGTTTTGAGTGATGTTTTGATTGGTCTTGGGTGTAATTCCTGATAGATTAAAGCCTAGTTTTGCATTATGTGTTTTAGCTGCACCATCATTACCAACATTCTTGTTTCTTTACCATAACTTGGGTTTCTCATTGCTATTATAATGATTGGAGGAGTTTGTCGAGTTGTTGAACCTTCATTGCAGATTTTTAATACCCCTCTTTTAACCAAGGATTCCTCAATTTTGAGTCCATTTTCAATCATCTTTTAAAAGCTGGGTGGACATTGCAATTCAAGTCTACAACTCATCTAATCATTTAGATTATCAATGAAGATTTCCATCTTTTCTTTTTCAGGTATAGGATTAGCATATCTAGAAAATAATCTTCTCCATCTTTGTAAAAATGTGAGGAATGATTCACCCTTTTTTTGTTTTGTGTTGTAAAGGTTTTTCATGGTTATCTCATGTTGAATGTTATAGGAATATTTAGTGATGAATTTATTAACCAACTCTTCAAAGGACCTAATACCTGGTGGGAGTTTTGAAATCCATTCCATGCAATGGCCACCCAAACTTCATGGAAACAATCTCATCAAATAGGCCTCTTCATGTGTAAACTCAAGACTCTTGGTGTGAAATTCTCTTACATGATCTATAGGATTAGATTTGCCATTATATTTGTCATATTTTGGAAGGTGACCACAGTTTGGAGGAAATGGTATCATATTCAGACTTTTGTCAAAAGGATAAGGGAAAATGTCTTGTAACAAGTATCTTTTTGCGGTTCCTCTTTGCATTTCTTGGATCTACTGTTGAATATTTTGCATTTGTTGGGTCAAAGAACTCATTGGATCGGTGTTTCATGAATCAACCTCTGTCCTCTTGGGAGGTCCTTTTAATTGATTGACATCAAAATCAGTTGGTAGTTTCACACCTTGGTTGGCCAACATCAGAAAATATTTTTCTCCATCTTTTTCTATAAGCTTTTCCATGAACTTGTGGAATTTGGGGTCTTGTTGAGCTGTTTGAATGTCTTCATCAGTGATTTCATTTGTTTCAAGTTGGTGGAATCTATGAAAGGGATTTTCTTCACCTTCAGCCATGGTAGTTTGAGTTTCAATTTCCTTTTCTCTGAGTTTTTGTTTTTGGGTTCTTTTTAAAACGTGCATGCAAGTGTTAAAGGTTTGCTAGAATTTGATCTTTTTTAGGAGTGCCAAGGAGATTCCTAAGTCAAATAGAATGATGGATTCTATTGATGAGACTAAGGTGATAAATCTGATGACAACGCTTTGTTTCGTGGTGAAGGATGACAAATCCTAATGATGAAACTCAGCTAACAAACAGAGATAGGTTTGATGATTTAGGCACTTTAAGGTGGTTTGATCCAAGTTTAGTTAAAATAATTCACTTGCAAAATCCAATTTCTTCAAGTTTAAACTAATGGTTGAATGAGGAATGATTTGTGCTTAGGAAAGAATCCCTAAATTTGATTTCAATTTTTTGATAGATGTTCAAATTAGCTCTCTATTTGTGAATCAGATGGATGCACTAAAACAAGGACTAGATGTGCTAAAAGATGACATACATGTGCTAAAAGATGGCCTGGATGTGCTAGACTATACCCTAGATGCACTAGAACATGAAATGTATGCACTAAAAGATTGAGGTATATGTGCTAGAATAAGCTAGAGATGCACCAAAATATGAGGTAAATGTGCTAGAAAAGCACTCAACTGCGCTAGATTTCCCCCCTATATGTGCTAGAACAAAAAGTAGATGTGTTGGAAAATGAGGTAAAATGCTCCAGAACATAGGCTAAATGTGCTGAAAGGTGAATCCAATGTGCTAGAAAAGACCCTATATGCGCTGGAAGATGAGCTAAATGCTTTGAGATAAGCCAAATATGCGCTAGATTTCCCCTAAAGGTTGTTCAAGTTATCTGACAGACGTTCAACTTAGTTCTCTATTGGAGTATTAGGTAAATGCGCTAAACAAATTTGCAAATGTGTTGGAAGATGGGACAAATGCACCAGAATATGGCCTAAATGCATCGAAAGGTATGATGGATGCGCTAAAATAGAAACCAAATGCGCTATAATATGGCCTAAATGTGCTGAAAGGTGAGCTAAATGCGCCAGAAAATAACTCAGATGTGCCAAAATATGGCCTAAATGAACTGAAAGGTAGGATAAATGTGCTAAAACAAAACTTATATGTGTTGAAAAATGAGACAAATGTGCTGGAACAGAAAGATGATGCGCTAAATTGGAAATGGTCACTGTTTTTGAAAGTTTGTCTGGTTTTCTTATTTTCAACTTAGTGAATTGGTTTTTTCCTAGATGAAAGATCTTTTGAATAGTGGGTTTGTCTAGTTTTCTTGTTTGTGACCCTTGTGAATTAAGTGTTTTTAATGGATGATCTCTTGAAAAATGATTTCAAACACAACAAGTTATAAAATAGTTGTTTCACCCTATGAACTAAACATTAAGTGAATGTTCAAGGATCTGGTCTGATCCCTTTGATTTCCATAGGTATTAAATAATAGCAAATAGATCAATCACTTTTCTAATGTCAAGGGTCATTTATAACATCACAACCCATATTTTAGAACTGACATCAGCTCATGCAACCATGTCAACCACTAGAGGGCGCCCGTGTTTTTTCCTGTTTTGGGTCTTAACCAAAAGTCAATTCCTTCACTTTTGGCCAGTAATCCTTGGTAGTTATATGGTGAGTATCTTGGGGGTAGATTCTTCCCTCCCCTTGCACTGTGAAAATTTACAATGTTCAGAAACTGACTTGGATGGCTACTACACTTAAAGTTCTTAGTAAGGGTTTTCGTTTGGTGCAACAAAATGATAAACTCCCTCAAGAGACCTCCCAACCCTAACAAAGGCTTTGGGGATGATTATCACTGCACACTACTGTTGACTGGGAATTTCCTCGCAATCACGTTTGATTATAGTGGGTTGGAATACTTGGCCTTAGCCATTCCCACTTAGGTCATTTCCGTAGGGTGATTACTTTTTCCCACTACGCCAGGCCTTCTAAAGGTGCTATTGCAATAAATGAAAGAGTCAGTTTGGCATTCTAGTCACCCAGTGAAGGGGAGAGCATAGATCTGTCACTATACAAGCGCAACATACATGGTGTTCATTAACCTCTTAATTAAACTAGATGCCTAATCTAATCAAAGGAAGACAAAATTAACTCCAGTCACTGCAAACACCATTAGTAGTTTCAAATAATTGTCTTTGACAATGTTTAAATCACTTGCAAAACATAAAGAGATCAATCAGTTTCCAGAAAATGAAAAACAAAGTCCTGTATGTGCCAGATGCACTGAAAGATCCTACAGATGCGCTAGAACAAAAATTAAATGCACCAAAAGAGCTGATAGATGCACTAGAACAGAGACTGAATGCACCAAAAGAGCAGGTGGATGCGCTAAAAGATGCTTTGGGTGTGCTACATTGAAATTCATGATCAAACTTGCAAACAAGAACTTGCCAAAAAATGTTAAAAATGGGGCTAGGCCCCATAGTGGGTGCCAAATTTATGTGTATAAAATATGTGAGTGCAAAAATAATACACCATAATCAATGAAACATTATATTAGAGAATTCAAATAAAAAATCTAATCGAATTGAAACAAACTCTCTAAAGTCATCCCATTGTCCTCTCTCTCCAAGGATTTTTCAAGTCATTATGGCTCTCAGATTGTGTGTATGCACAAGACTTGTCAAATGATAACCTGAAGAATGAGGTGTTGAAAATGCAATAAACCTTTCTACATGATTGATTGCTAAATGATATGTTGTAGATGATTGTGCAAGGATTATGATAATGCTATGATATTGATAATGGAAGTGCTATGATGTAATTACAAAAATTAAGATGCAGCTAGTGCTAAAGCCATGATTGATTAACTTAAATGATACTAATATGCAAATGCTAAAATGCTCAATACTAAGATGATGCTAAGATAACAATGCCAAAGAAATTTCTGTAGAATGTACTTATGCTAAGCTCTCTATCTAAAATGTTGTGAATGAGGCTATATTTATAGATTCCTCCAAGGCATCAACCTATGTGGTAGGATTCAATAGTCTAGATTCGATTTGGAGAGATGGACGGTGGAGGATGAAGAGGTTAGAGAGAATCAAGGAGAGTGTTCCCTTTAATAGAACAAATTGCCAAGCGTGAGAGGAATCAAATGGGGAGAAAGCTGAGTGTCTCAAAATTGGTTATAATTTGTTGAGATAAATGCCAATTTAAATATTAAGAATATTTAATTTCATGAGACACGTGATGGGGTGGAAGATGAGAAGTTAGTAGAAATGTTACTAAATTCAAATATAAAATTCAAATTTAATAAAAGGGAGTTAATTAAATAAAACTAACTAAAGTTGTTGATTTAATTAAAGATTGCAAATCCTTTTAAATGTCCATTATGTGAATTGGAATTTGAAATAGTAGATCATTTGTTTGTGCAATGTAATACAGCAGACCAATGTTGTAACTTCATTAAAAGCAAGCTACACCTTTCTATTCCATTACCAAATTCCATATGGGATCTCTTCCAAGCTTGGACCGTCTTGTATCAATCCTCCTTTTTTGCATGTATTTGGATCATCATCCCAACGAGCTAGTAATTTGGAATATTTGGTGGGAACGAAACATGAGAATATTCAAAAAAATCAAATCACCAATAGAATTGGTTATATTAAAAATAGAAAAGGCAATTTTTGAAGGGGTCAACATGTGTGTCCAAAGAGAAAAATTCATTAACTCATCCTTTACTAGTTGGGATAGCCTTATATTGAAAAATTGGAATCATATTAGATTTCCTTATTATGGTCTAGTCTTTTCAAGAATGCCATTACGAAGGTTGACAAGACTTCAGCCAAATGGTCTCCTCCCCAAAAATATTTTTATTAAACTGAATTTTTGATGGGGCATCTAAAGGTAACCCAGGTTTTTTAGGTGCAGGGTTTTGTATTAGAAATGTTTCAGGGTTCATTTGCAAATTGGTACAAATAATTATGCAGAGGTTCAACCTTATTATTGGGTTTGGAATTGGCTATTCAGTTGGGTTTCTCAAAGCTTCATATAGAAGGGGATTATTTAATAATCATAAATGCAATTAGGGAAAGGAAAGTTCAAAATTGGAAACTCAATTATGTGTTAAATAAAGTATGGACACTCCTAGATAAGCTTGAGTCTCCAATTATAACACATACTTATAGAGAAGGAAACAGGGTAGCAGATTTTCTAGATGGGTTAGGTAGTGACAATACAAAGATAAGGGCAATTGCTGACTTAAATGTTTTGAATGCTTATCCCCAATTGCTTAATTTAATTATGCAGGATGCCAAGACCAAATAGTCAAATTTTAAATTTATAATCGACTAGGAAAATGGATAACAATAGAAGGATTCGGTTCAATTCTTTCATCATACCTTCATTTGTCATATTTTTAACATGTGCTACTAATGCTTCAGCATCCAAAGTGTAGGGTTCTTATCGAGCATTGTAACCCCATGTGCAAAATCAGGTATTCATGGAATTGAAGTACATCTCTCGCAAATTTCTCTTGGTTTTGATTGAAAGGTCATATATAATGTGTAAGTTTTGCAGAATCCTTCGCACATTGGGGTCAGGTCTGATTAACAAGGCATATCTTAAATGAAAATTTTGAAGACTCTTTCACACATTGAATTCAAGTCTGATTGATAGGGCATATCTTAAATGAAATTTCTACAGTCCTTGAAAGGAAGACATACTTGGAATGAGTCTCTAATTGTATATGGGAAAGCACACTGCCAAATTTGTTTCCAGTTTTCCACCGAAGGTTAGCCAAAGTTAAGCCTCTCCCAATTACGAGATTACTTTATAATGATTACAGAAGCGTATTTGAATTTGTGTGGATACTATAACTAGTACAAAGGTGGTAGCTCATCCATTTGCTAGTTGGAATATCAACAGTCATTTTAAAAGTTGAGGCTCTTCAACATGTCTTCCTTGCAAGGTTGTATTTTCAAAAAGGTTTGCCATAAAAAGCATGTTAAACTTGCTTTTAAAATCATCATTGTCTTTTTCCTTTTTACTATTCATTGCGCTAGTGAAACTGTAGACTAAAGTAGATTTGGATACATATGTGCTAATGGAATTTAATGAGTTTCGAGCAAAAAAATTTAGGGTGCCGGTTTTGATGAAACCGTGGGAGGAACTTTTCTCAGGCAGCATCGACAAAGATGAATTGCAAAGAGTTTTCAAAGTAAAATGTAAGTCTGTGTTGAATTGCATTAAAGTTATCATAGGTGAAGATGTTTTTCATATAGATTTGCGAAGAATCATGTTTCCAGCAAATTTATTGTCGATATTTTTATCAAATATTTTGGATCTAGTTCAAAACTTCAATGTTTTGAAGAATATAGCTAATAAATTTGTTATTAGTCTATATTTGGAGAATGAAGCTTTACTTCACAGTGTTCAGCAATATGATTTCACAAAGGGTGATGGATTGGTGGGATGTTTATTCCCAAGGCATCTAATCCATTATAAAAAAAGATATGCATAAATTTTTCAAGGAATGCTTTTGTCAACAATGCTTGATACCTATGCTCACCTGTACCAAGCTCTTAACAAGTATAGGTCTACAATTTCCATGGAGGAAATAGATAATTTTAAGCAAAAATATCATGCAATTTCCTTCTTGAGGAATCATACATGTGTGCATGATCTACAATTATCAACTCTCCCTCATGGTTGGAAGGGAAAATTCTGTTATCGTAATGTTCTAGACATAAACAAAACAGTTCCATCTTATGATTATGACTACAAGCAAAAACAGGTGGTGAATGAAGAAAGCTCTGTAAATGGTCCATGTAGAGTTGGAAACAAGTCAACTTCCTTTTAATTTAGCTCTTATACCTTGGGATGCACAACAGATCTAAGTTTTCATTTTTGCATTCGACCAATATTGTGTAATTTGTACAGGGCTTTCAGCTTATCATGCTTTTTTGTATAGGGTGCTACAGGGTTTTCAACTTATCATGTTATTTTGTATAGGGTGGTCTTGTTCATGTAATGGGGTATGTAATGTGGTATGTAATAGGGTCTATAATGTATGGGGTCATGTGAAAGGTCGAGAATTACATCTAGATTTTGTTCTCGTTTGGGTGTTAGTTTTGCAAGTTGTAAAGAGTTGAAATTTAGTTATCTTTGTAAATTGGTCGAATCGAATAACATTAGTTACTCGAGCTATAACTGGGAGTTTTCTTGCCTGGTTCTTTCCCACCAGTATGCTCGCTTGAACCAGGATTTTGTAAAATTATATATATTTATTAATATAATTACAGTGGCTCGCCACTTTTTCCAAAAAATAAAAATGAAAATTGTTTATTTAATTAAGAAAAGAAGAAAATGATTTAGAATAAGAAGAATTAAAGAAAGTGAACTATATAAATAAAATTTTCAATTTATTTATAAGTAGAAAAATTAAAGATCATTAATTAAATAACTTGTATTTAATTAATTTTCTCTAGACCAATTTTAGGTGTATACAGGATGCATAACATTATCTACATATTTTCACTATAAATTTTTATCCCGATTTTCAACAAAAATGACTCTCTGACTTGTAAATTTAAATTCAAATATGAGGTCAACTTTACTTCTTTTTGTGATTGTATGTTAATTTAAATTGTGAATTTTTTTGGTTGTGATTGTTAGTATAGTATGTAAAGGATAACCTTAGTTCATTTTATATCATCCATTTGTCACATCCTAGAGCTATCATTTACTACTTGCATGCATGATCAATATGAGCATGTATAAGATAATTTTCATTGCATAAACATCTAGGGAATCTTACGTGTTAGAGAGTGCTACCGACAATATTTTATCTAGCCATTGAATTGGTATCCTTACATGTTTGACACAAAAGAGGAAATTAGCCCTAAGTTTAAAGCATCAACAATAGAACTAGCATTTATGTGAAGGAATATTGAGGACATCAAAACACACAATCTAAAGCAACATTCTGAAAGTTTTCAAATATCAAATCAATAGACACAAACCAAATCCACAAGACAAAAGTTAGATATACACGCATGAGTTGATCTCCTAGCCTTGAAAGTGACCCAAATTGATAGAAAAATCATTCACTAATTCAAGACATTCACGTAATCTTCAAATTGATATCCTTACATGGTTGATGAATGATGTTCTATCATCTATTATAGTATTTCCAACTAAGCATTTCTATATATTTGTTTTATTTTTTGAAACATTTAATTGAGTGCATCTATTACATTTTTTTATTTAGATTCTTTTTATCTAAGGCATGTTTTGAATGTTTATATTATTTATGTATTTACCTTAGATTTATATAAAAATTAATTTTATTCTATCTCTTATTTAGGTGGAGTATATTTCATCCTTTTACTTTGGAGAACCCCTTAGGCTGTAACATTCCAACCATTCACTGAAGTAATTTTTCATGTTTTCACTATGTGAGTAAGTAAACTGTGTAACAAGCCAAATTGCAATAAATTTTTTCTTTTCTTTATTGAGAACTAATGAAAAAAGATGCCATAACAATACACAAGGATTCCATTTCAATATAATAATTTCACAAACTACAATATTCCAAGAATGTACACAATTACATACATAGCTCAATCGAGCTTCAGAGCAATAGATATAGATGGTCCAGGATCTACCTTTCAAAATCTTGGTCTTCCCTCACCTACTGAGGAGGAGAAGCATCATTCAAAAACTTTTCCAACAACCACAAATTCATATGTGGTCCCTCACACATCTATCATATGATACATGACCCTACCCTTCCACAAAGAGATTGGTTGAGTAACCTCGTATGACAACCACACCGAGCTTAGTGTTGTGCCCTACATGACTAGAACTTGTAACCCTACAATTTGGAACTAGCATGCACTACATGGACACGGTGAACTGATAGTGGAGCCAAAGGAAATCACACTACTTTGGCCAAAGTGTTCTCACTCAGTACTTTGAGTGATGGCTATTTATTCACTTACACTATTGAAGCTCGTTTTGACTTAAGGCCACTATAATCTATACATAGGTAATCCCTCCTATGGGTAATATTTAACCCCATAATTAACCTATCATTAATCTTACATACTTAGGGTATTTCTACTCTTAAAGAATATATAAATTTTCCCTCCCTTCATTAGACTAACAATCCTAGGAGTAACCCACTAGTTATCTATTATAATCAAACAAATTAGCTACGAATAATCAAAACTCTTTTTTGGTACCATAAAAATTCTAAGGAAGATGGATGAATGCATAAAGCTTGAGGAAGAAGCATAAATCTTGAGATCTGATCTAGAAAAGGCAAGAAGTTTTGAAGACAAATTTAAGATAAGCTTGGCAATGCTTGATGAATTGATTACTCCTTAGAGATCGACAATGGATAAGAGTGGTTTAGGGTTTGAGGAAGTTCAAAGTTGTAAAGTGAAGCAATCTTCTGATAAGAAGACTCGGTGCAAAGATGGACAAATCAAGGATCTAAGAAATAATTCCAAAATAACTCCTGTCAAACGACATGATGCTAAAAGGTATTTATCTTTCAATGGTGTCTGTTATTCCTGCAAAAAAATTGGTCATAAGGAAAAGGACTGTAGAAGTAAGATGAATGATTCTTTATCATTCTCCAACAAATATCTTAAGTGCAAGAAGATTGGATATAAAGTTAGTATGTGTGAAGATAAGTTGAATAAAAGAGAGAACAAAAAGAAGAATGTCATTTGCTGTAAGTGCAGCAATCCAAAACACCCTGTTAGTAACTATAGAAGAAGAAAAAATAATCATCCGACGAAGAAGCATGATCAAATCATTGATCTGGAAGAAGCAAGAAAGGGGATGAAAATGATTTGGAGAGAGGAAGGAAAGAAAGTTGAATCATCAATCTTATTTGTGGCGACCTACGGTGTAGATATTTCTAAGTAAAGAAGTGGCTAAGGGGGAGCAATTATCAGAAAAAAATTATCACAACACTACATTTTATCGCAACACTAAATTTTATCGTAACACTACATTTTACTGTATTAAATATACAATAACTATGAGAGACACAAAATAATTCATAAATATATCAAACTAAGTGACCATCCAAAAATTATATTAATGCTAGCCAGGACTAATGAATATGAAACATCCAAACTTTTCCTCTGTGCATTAAAAAAAAACAAGGAAGCTGAAACATGAAGTGTTGAACTTCATACCCAAACACACACATATCCTTCTCCATTTTCATTATTCTCACACCTTTACTCATTGTTACTATAAATACGATGAGCACAATAGAAGTTGGCGGTTGGGTTTAAGTATCACACACTAAGCCTTTGACTTTGTCAATGTTTTGTGTGGGGCCCACATTCAATACCCTTCCCTTCCCTTTTTTGTTTTTTTTTCACTCATTTATTTCATGCCTCTTTCATCCATATTTCTCAAATAGTTCCCCATTCATTCTCCTTCATAAATACAATTTGTCTCTCCTACCTTTTTGCAATGGATGGTAATATATTATTCATATTATTTCCTAACTATCATCCTTCATTGTTATATATTAAATTTACTCTATTATTTAAATTTATTTGATAATTATATTTAATATATTTGAATGATTTTTTATTAATTATTAGATAATATAATTATTAACTTATATTATTTTAATTATATTTAATATAATCACAAATGACATAATCTTATATAATATATATTATATAAATGATATAATATATTTTATATTATATTATTAAAATTTAATAGATAACATAGTATAATGTATAATATATAATAAATTATATATTATATTATATATATTTATATATATGAGATGTATTGTCCATTGAAAAATAAAATAAAAAACACGTAATAATAATAGATAGTCTTAATAATATATATGATAAATTTAAAATGAAGAATATTAAACAATAATTATTAATATATTTTTATAATGATGCATGATATATTTAATACTATTAATTAATAATAAAAATTTATTATTAAATAATAATCATTATTATTATATAATATATTATCATTATATTATATCACATATATAGTAGAATTATAAATATATACTTATCGAGACTATTATATATAATATAACCATAAACTATATAATAGTTATATATTATATTATATGATAATAATAATAGTTTGGATAATATATTAAATAGTAATTATAATATATTCAATATTCTATAATAATGACAATTATTATATAATAATAATTAATATTAGTCAAATAATAATAAAGTATTAATATTAATATTAAGTGATATATAATATATTTAATATTAATAATTTATTATTTTTTAACTAATATTAATTATTATACAATAATTCTCATTATTATAGAATATTGAATATATTATAATTAATATTTAATATACTATCCAAACTATTATTATTATCATATAATATAATATAATAACTATTATATAGTTTATGGTTATATTATATATAATAGTTTTGATAAGTTTATAGCACAGAAGGAGGATGGTGGCGCTCTGGACATGTCCTCTCAGAATGGAGAGATCATGATTGAAGAATTTTGAAGGCTAGGATGAGGTTGGACGCCTAAGGGTTTACTTTGCATTTGAGAGAAATCTATGGACTGTTTTGTTTCACTATACCCCCTGCAATTTGCTAACAATGACTGCTCTATTTACTCTCATTCTTGTTTTTAAATTATTAAATATTTGTGATCATGAGACTTATACATTTTGTAAATCTGTTTTGTTATTGTGCAGCAATAGACAGACATTTTGGGTCTACATATTTTGTTCATTGTAAAAAGAATTACAGCTTGAAAGTGAATAAGTTTGTTCTTTTTCTAAGACTTCATTCTTTTTGAAAGATCACTCTTTTTTTTTTTTTTGTTCTTGCTGCTCTATTTAATATACTAGAAATCATGCTTGCAAACCACAAAATACATAGGATAAACAAAACTACTGCACTATTATTAGTATTGTGTGTTGGACAGCAATCTATTTTTTTTGCCCTGGTTGTTCTTCTCATATTGTTAATGGCGACTATAAGTTTTATTTTTATTTTACTATGTATCTTTAAAATAATTTTCAAAGTTTAAATGATATATTTAATAGCACTTGAATATATATATATAACAGATTTTCAAATATTCCAGCATTTCTATAAATATATATTGAATATATCTACTCTTTATTTATCTTTATATATATATATATATGTTTCATATATCAAATGAAGTGGGTATATACATTTTGGAGTATGTGAATGTATGTATTTTGTATCTATATACATATATATACAGATCTATTATATATTTTTAATCTTTTATCTCATTCACTCATATTTTAAATGTTCATTATTAAGCATAATTTTCTTTTAAAATTGGTAAAAAGGAAAAACAAAATATATACATTTATCAACTCTCTTTCTTTTCACCAATTTCCTCAAATTTATTATTCTACTTAATAATTCATACCCATGGTTTTGGAAATTGTAAATAAGACTTTAACATAGAGATTCATAGACTTTTATTGATGCTTAATGTTTCCATTTACAATAAAAATACTCAATATCTTTAAATAATATTTTGGCCTTGTTCACTACACATTTAAATACACATGCTAAGCATTCATTCAATGGCAAGAGAGTAAATTGAGATTTACATAGTATTTCCCTCATCTCTCAATAAAAATAACCTTTAGCTCAAACATTTCATTTAACACATTTATAAAGTTTGTCCTTTCATAAAAAGATGCAACACTCCAAGTAAACCTTCCATATTACAACAAAATTTAAGGAATACAATGAAAACACATAAACGAATAAGTCTTTCTCTTTCTGTTATCTCTCATGCTACATCAAAACACTAGCTTCCTTTATTACAAACATATTTAAGAAAATATAATGAAGGACACATAGTTGGTTAAGGCTTGCTCTCCACCCTACTGTAATGGTGTCATGGAGCCTCATGGGCTCTAACCATACCCCCGAGCAAGTATTTCTCTTAGCTCCACAATGATAAATGGAGCTCTTTCACATTTTTACAAGGAATAAGACTAACACAATACAAATTTCAGGTATCTAGATTCTTTACTCTCTATATTTCAACCATGATCCCTACTATATGACAACATTTTATAGTAATAAAAAAAGCAAAATGGGAATAGGAAAAACTTATCTCTTTTCTTTTAGATAGAGGGACTAAATTCTTGCATCCATACTTCCTCTTCAAGCCAATCCATCTTGGTCGTTATCTCTCGAAGAAGTGAAATCCTCTCCTTTTCTCATTCTCTCTTCCCTCTCCACTCAAGTTTTCCAAGAGGAGAAGTGGGTAACGCCCAAATCTTCCATCTTCTTGAGATATATAGGGATCCTCCAAATCTACACTCTTTCCCACAAGTACTCACACATGTGTGAGTCTTGTGCCAATTCCAAAAACTTTTGGGGAGTAGAAGGTTGAGAGTGACAAGTCACTCTTCCCAAGCCCCAACACTTTTTTGAATTTGTCACATTCATGAATGTGGACTTCTGAGGGGTCTTTTCACATTCCAAGGACAAGTTCACATGTGTTAAAATTAAATGCAAGAATATCACCAAAGATCACCTTATTTATCATCCATAATATATCTAATCATCAGTTCAAGAAAGGCATATAACAAATTAGGATTGTCTTGAGTACTGTGTGAACCCCAACCTTGGTACCTACAAAACAACAAGAGTAAACAAGTTAGACAAGTGATTGCAAGCCAAAACAAGGATTTCCCATTAAATGCATTTACAACATTCAAAATAGGAAAGAAAATAATGAAGAACACAATATAAATGATAAACTAAATTGAATCCTAATTCAAATGTGCAAACTCATAATCCCATGGGGGTATTGGTGCCAATTTGATGTGAAAATTGGCCCTTTCCCAATTCCTAAGATGCAAGCTTCGAATGTTGAAGAGATTGATCCACTTTGTTGATGAAGAATGAAGACTCCAAGCCAAAAATTTGCAAAACCTAGCTATGACTCAATGATAATGGATGAAATTCAACAGATATTTTAGCATGGTAACTTTGCTTAGATTGTGGATGATAAAATGAGGATATGAGCATTTCATTTATAGAACTTCAAGATGGATGAATTTCCAAATTTGAGCAATGTGGGACTAACACTCATCCAATGATATGGTGCCACTTGTCAAGCTATGAATGGATGATGGATGTGCAAGATTTGGGGTTTGTGCCAATAAATGCATAAATTTGAATTTCAAATTTTTTAAAATGACTTGTAAGAGGGAAGAGAAAATGCAATAAATGCCACTTGGCTCAAGGCAAAGGACATGTAAGAGGAAGTTATTGCCTTGTTGGATGTACATGTTGACATGGAATTTTTGAATTCAAATTGAGAGAATATTCCAAAAGATGCCATGTGAGGAAAATAGGGATTTAATAAATGAATTAAATCTATTTTCATGTGAAACTTGCATTATCTAGAGGATAGGACATGAGATTAGATTAAATTAATCAAGGGTTAATTAATTTAATAGGAGATTTGATGATGTAACTTATTTGACTTAGATTTATGGATTTATTTAAATCAAATAAGAGAGGAATATGACAAGAGACTAATTAAATAAGGATTTTAATTTATTTAATTAAAAGAGATGGTGTTAGATTAAATCAAATAAGGTTTTAATTTATTTAATTTAATGGATAGACTTTAGAGATTTAATCAAATAAATTGATTATTTAATTAAATAGGGATAATTAGATTAGATGGATTGATTTAATTAACAAGAGAGAGTGACTTAATTAGACAAAATAATTTATTTAATTAAGGGATGAAAGTTGATGAATTTAATCAGACAGGGGAATTTGATTAAATGGTTAGACCGATGGATGATTCTGGAAGAAACGATGTTAGTGAGTTAGGATCAGATGCACGATGTGAATTAGTATATTTTGTGTGTCTAGATTTTGCCCCTCTTTGAAGCAATGCACTCGTTGCGTTGGTTCAAAGAATAAACGATCTCAATCAAAGCCAAAATTTTTGATACTTTAAAAAATTGCCCCATTGCTGCATGGTGAGAGAAAACATGCCATTATAATGCCCCCATGAGAGATCGGACGGAAATTTTAACTTTTTGGGTGATCTCGCGAAAAAAGATGACAAAGTACTCGATAGGTCTGAAAGGGGTCCAGAAGGCTAAAAACATGTCTAAACGCAATAAAACAATAAAAAATAAGACTCAAATAGACAAAAACAGGTTCGGGGGTCCAAAACCCTAGTAGGACAGCCCTTGAGGGTCAAAAAACCCTAATTTTTAGGCTTAAAAGGGGCCCAAGGGTTCACTTTCAAGTCATTTTCACACACATCCGCTAGCAACCTTGAGATTTGAGCTTTGACCCTCTTGCAATATGGCACAATGATAGCTTCCCTTTCACATCAGCGATCGAGTTTGGACCTACTAGCGGCCACCTGGCATCTGAGCACCGGTATGTGACCCTTACCCTAGCTTACTTTTTTCATTTAATGTTGTAATTAATGCTTTAAAAGGGGAGCTCACCTCCAACGGTGCTATATAGCGCTGCTTAGCATTTAAACTGCACCGCACCATGCTATTTTGTGCTGCAGTGGTACTATTTAGCACCGCAGCGATGTAGTTCAGAGTTTAGATACTCTAACACTGGGCTCAAGCTTGGCGGGATGGTTTGGGTAAAAGTGTGCCACAACGGCGCCCTTTTCACCCGAACTGTGACACTGGAGGAGAAAGTGCACTGCGGGGTGCCATTTGGCTCTTTTTGGGCTTGAGCATCAGAGTTTGAGTAAAATCAAACTACAACACCTTCACAAACTACGTCACTCGGAACTTTCTTGGAGTGTTTGACAAGAACTTTTTTTAAATTTTCTAACACACTGACCTTCCTTGATGCAGGACGAGCCTAGGGAGCTTTACTCCTGGGAGCACCAATTATGAGATTTGGCTAGTGTCCTACGAGACTTGAGCAATAGAGTCTAGGATCGACTGGGAGTTGCAGGATTATTGCACATTGCGTACGCAGCGCCCGTGTGTACCCACCTCGGGATGCTATCAGCGTTGGCCGAGAGGTGGCACAGCGAGACATCGTCATTTCATCTCCCCACTAGCAAGGCCACCGTCACCTTGGAGGATGTTTGGCGCATTCTCCGATTGCTTATTCATGGGCGACGAGCGATATTTGATATGGATGAGGGACGCGAGTCCTATACCAGAGTCCTCTCCACACGGGACATTATTTACTGCGAGGGACATATTGAGTTGGAGCGCTACAGGGTTATAGCACCTCCTTACCACTGGATAGTTGCAGCCATCATTTTGGGTCTCATTGCCCCAGATCGACGAGGGAAATATTTCAATCCTTGTTGAGGATATTGCTGGGAGCGGATGGTCCGAGAAAGGCTGGTTCGCTTTGCATGGGGACCTATGCTACTAGCCTCACTTTACAAAGACTTGCACGAGTATTTATACATGGATGGCAGGGTGATGAGGGCTAAAGTGACTTTGCTTCATGTCTGGGCATGGGAGCACATTTATGTGCTACATCCACAGGTCATTCCAGTTCTGATGGGGGCAGAGGATGCCCTCGTGGCATGATACAGAGGCAGTGTGTCCTTTACACACATTGGTGAGCACAGAATCCCCTACTAGAGGTGGGTCCTAGATGAGATGCTTGTGTTCACATGGAGATCGTACCTTCGTCGACCTGGATGGGCGGACGATGCTAACCAGATGTTCTTCTACTGCTAAGATTGATATATGCAGGGGCGGGAGCACACGATGGTCGAGCGGTACCTGCCTGGGCCCGTACAATGTCAATTCAGAGAGCCACAGGATCGGCCCGATGATGGCTATGTAGCCGTCTTTGCACGCAACATGACATAGATATCATGGGGACATGGTATTCCTACCTCTGATGTAGTTGACAGCTTTCGACACTTGGCAGCCAGACCATGGGGCTATGATCAGGGTTTGGCAGATCCAGGGACCACTTAGGCGTACAGGGACTGGTTCAGACCTCCTCTCTGGTTGACCATTCTAGGTGAGGATCCAGATCCACGCAGAGTCATGGGCAGAGGGAGAGGACAAGGACGAGGATGGGATCTAGCAGTTTTGCCTCCAGTCCTGCCAGGTCACGAGGATTTCCACATGCAAGATTAGCAACAAGAGCCACCAGTCCGACCGCCATGAGCCAAGGGTGAGGATCAAGTTCACTTGCAGCCACGGGTACAGCCATAGGGATAGGCAGACGGTCAAGATGCACTGATTGCACAGCTGGAGGCCCAGGTTCAGGCATTGACAATAGAGAGAGACCAGGTGATGGCTAAGAGAGAGCAACTCAGAGTAGAGACGGATCTGGTTGTGTGGAAAAGACAAGCTGCAAAGCTACAGGCAGCTACAGAGTTAGGCCGCAGGTAGCCGATCGAGAGTATGACAGCCTCCTCCTCCCAGGGTATAGTGCCAGTACGATCTTATAGGGATGATATCCGAGAGATAGAGTACTACCATCGGGCCTACCATGACAGCATACCTAGAGCAGATTGGGTCCCAGAGTACTCAAAGCGGGCCAGCCAGAGACCACCAGAGGGTCACGGTGACAGGGGTGAAGGTAGTATCCATAGGGACTGAGCTCGATCGGGATATTATGATGTACTTTTTGTGCCTTCTGGGCCTATTTTTGATAGCCCGATGGGCATTTTTTACCGATTGATATATATGTGTACAGTGATCTGATTTATTCCTTGTACTATGACAGTGACATTATTGATGATATACATGAGCCAATTTTGATGTGATGAAATGTGTATTCTTTATTTGTGCATATATGATTCTATTTCAATATGCTATGGATGCATTTATTTCTATATGCTTTGCAATGATGTCTTTATGGATGCATTTATTTCTAATGATGTTCGTGTTATGATTATAACTAACATATCTATATTATGCTAACCTATGATATGATGTGCAATGATGTGTGGAATATGCTTGTATATGAGATGATTTATGGATGGATGTGATATGATGTGATGGCCGTGATATGATGCAAATGAAATGTTGTTAATGCATAATGAAATGGTTTTATGAGATGCTTAGAATAACAAATTTTATTATCCTGTATGTAATGAAATGATATGTATGTGATGCAATGGTATATTAATGCAAAATGATATGCTGATGTGTAATGTGATGTGAACATAAAAGTGGTGATATGATGTCATTTATGTTATGCAAGTATGTATGCCTAATGAATTTAAATGCTTATATACCTATTGATTATGCGAAAAATGGTTATGAAATGTTTATGTAGATGCTTATGTGATGATTTATGTGATAGATCGTAGTATGAAATGGTTATGAGATGCAAATGAATGTTTATGCAATGATTGATATAATGCCACGAGATGTAATGTAATGGGTGGAAATGCAATGACATGGATGCACCTATTTATGAAGAATGTTTATGATAACCTATTTATATGATGATGGATATGTGATGCGTATGTTTCCTATGTGATATGCTTATGCAATATGCTAATGGTTTGTGGATGCAGTATCGGTGAGGATGATGGTGATGATGATCAACTATCATAGTACCTTGTTAGTGCAATTTTGAGAAAAGAAGAAGTTATTTCAACAAGACACAAGATGATTCAAATGCAAATGATGATGATGATGATGATTACTTGCCGAGGAATTGGGATTTCCAAGGGGCCAAATTTTCTTGTTTTTGATAACACATGTGGTAAAATGCATCAAGGTATAGAAAACTAGGATGGCGTTGTGCACAGTGAGATGGACTTTGACTTGACAATTAGATAGGAGTATTCTTGTTCACACCTGACACACGGAAACCTTGCTAGGATGTACTTCAGAAATTTCAGACACCTCGAACCAAAACACGGAAAGGTAAACCTATCCATGCGATAGTCAACAAATTTCCCTAGACTTCTTCCATACATACCTAACAAAGCAAGTATTCGTCGAAGTTATCTTACAAGAACATCCAACAAGCAGAGCAAACAAAAGATAATGACCATTGCCCCATTCCTATTTCTCTAAATCCTTTGTTTGGGACATCATCAAGAAGTCCTTGGAATGAGTGCAAGTAAGATAAATCAAAAGATAAAGACCAAGTAAACAAACAAACCGGTGCTCTTCAATACCGCTAATGGAAAAAGGATGTGTTTTTTAAGGATCAGAACCAAAACTTATTGCCAAAAGATAATGCCCATTGTAGGAAGGATTCATCCTAGGACATGTTAGTCGATGGCTGCATGCCATTTCATTTATCCAAAGTGCTCTAAGGGATGATTGATATGGAACTGATGGGATGATAAATTACCAATACGAAGAGATGACCAACTTGCTTATGCACTAACCTAGACTTAAGACTTGACGTTTAGAGTTCTAGTTTTAATCTGCTAGGCTTGTTTCTAACTGTTTCACCAAAGGTTGATTATGAAGATTAGTTTATTATGAGTGGTGATTATTTTGGGTGCAAGTGAGATGAGACGGATGGATTTTTCAAATATTTGGATGTTTTTGATCTTTTTGCAATGTTTTGAGGCTATTTTTGGTATTTTTTGAGATTTTCAAATGTTTTGATTTTTTATTTTCCAATGTTTTGGGTTCTTTGATATTTTGACCAAGAGACTAACCTAAAGACATATCTTAGGGGCCTTGGGGGCTCATCAACAGATTAGCCTTACCTACATTATACACGCAGAGACCACGTAGTTCGACTAGATGACTTGATCGATTTACAGATGACGATATACATGATAAGATGTCAGTTTATTATGACGGACTCCTATAGGACTGAACTAAATGTCTTGGGGGATGATCAGAGATCAACCTTGCCTATGTTCAAGCTTAGAGACAACGTAGTTCGATAAGATGACTCTTTTTTTTTACTTTTTGACCAACTTTTTAACTTGTTTTTGGATTTTGATATGTTTTTATGTTTTTTGATTTTGTGTTTTTTCTCATGTTTTTGGATTTTGAGGACTTTAAGATCATACACGAATCTGATCTGATTAAGACAATGCCCCCAATGTGATGTCATAGACTACCCCGATAAAGGCAGGACAATCTAACCTTGAGGATGGGTCGAGTAGTACTAGGAGGGATCATGATATGAAAATAGGACCAAGCTATGGTGCAGATGCGAGTGGATGAGTGATGGATGGAGACCTGAATACGATGGATGATGGAAGTGAAATGGATGGATGCAAAACAATTCGTACAGATCTTGGTGGATGGAAAGTGCTTATTTACACAAGGTGCCTATTTGCTAGGTTTTCACCAAGGTACTTGTCCACAGTGCCACAAAAGTGGTTTTCACTAGAGGAAAATTTTTTTCTTTACTGTTTTTCAATTCTTTTTCCATGTTCTTTTGGATTTTTTTGCTTTTTTGCTTTTTTTGTTGTTACTAAGACACCTGTTTGCCAGGTTTTCTCCTAAGTAACCATCTTTTTAGGAATTTTTATGAGTTTTTGGATTCTTTGGTTATATACCTTGAAAGACTTAGGCATAAAACTTTTTCAGATGGCAGCTATTCATTGGCTCCTACAGAGGTTCCCCTTCGGGTGTTGATAACTAATATGCCCCTGATTTGTAACTTGTTGTTATGACGAAAGTTCCTAACCAATTAGGTTCGAACTTGCCTTTGCTGCTTGGGTTTAAGACATTTTTCTAATTTTCTTTTAAGAACATTTCTCTGACTTGGAAAGTTTTGCTTTTGCTTTTCTTGTTGTAGCTTCATTTGAGTCTATTTTGATAGACTTGCAAGTGATTCAAAGCATCTATGCATCTCTCATCCAGTAACTCTAACTCATTCAATCTTGATACCCAATACTCTTCATTCGTGATGAGGTTTTGCAGTGATATTCTGAGGGATGGGAGCTCGATCTCAATGGGGAGGATGGGTTCTGATCCGTAGACCAAGGAGAAGGGGGTGGTGCCAGTGGGTGTGCAGATGTTGGTTCAATAAGCCCAAAGGGTGGGATTTAGCTATAGATGCTTGTCATGACCTGTGTCATTGACTATTTTCTTGAGGATTTTGAGGATAGTTTTGTTCGTAGCTTCTGCTTGGCCATTGCCTTGGGGATAGTACAGGGTGGAGAAGCGATGTTGGATTTTGAATTTATCGCACAAGTCGCGAACCTCCTAGTTCTTGAATGGTGTCCCATTATCTGAGATAATGGCTTGTGGGACACCGTAACGACAGATGAGATAGTTCAAGATGAATTTTGATATATTCTTACCAGTGATATACATCGTGGGTATGGCCTGCACCCACTTAGTAAAGTACTCAGTTGTAGTTATGATGAACTTGTGACCATTGGATGAGGTGGGTGTGATTTTCCCAATGAGATCGAGTCCTAACTGTGAAAAGGGCCATGGTGTGACGATAGGGTGGAGCTCTTGAGCTGGAGCATGGATGAGGTCCCCATGCTGCTGACATTGTAGAAACCTTTTAACATGATCATGTGCTTCTTTCTCCATTGTGGACCAATAATACCCCATCCTCAGTAGTTTCTTGGATATTGTCATTCCACTTGAGTGTGAACCACAGATACTGTTGTGTACCTCAGTTAAAGTAGCTAATGCCTCCTCAACATTTAAACAGCGTAGCAAGGTACCTTCTATGCTTCTACAGTATATGGTACCACCTAAGATGACAAATCTAGATGCCTTTTTAACAAAGGTTCATTTTAGGTTTGATGGTAGGTCAGCGGGTATGACTCCTATGTGAAGGTATGTACAGATGTTGTGATACCAAGGATCACTAGGACCAATGATTTCACACACATATTATAATTCTGGTACCTCGAATGCGGGTACGAGAAGCTGCTCGATTAGAAATTCATATTTGGGATGTTGTTGGGGATATCTAATAGGGACCCAATTGTAGCCATGGCATCTGTTGCTCTGTTGTTGGTTCTAGGAATCTGATCAAATGTTATGTCAATGAAGGATTCCTTTAGAGTCTCCACCAATTTCTTGTATGGAGTGAGCTTGTCATCCTTAGTTTGATATTCATTATTGACCTAATTTATGATCAACTTAGAGTCTCCATACACCTTGAGAGCTATGATGTTCCATTACACTACTATCCTGAGACCTATAGTCAAAGCCTCGTATTTTGCAATATTATTAGTGCAAGGAAATGCTAATTTGTATGACCTTGGTATGCAATCCCCTTGTGGGGTGATGAAGAAGATACCAACTCCTGATCCCTGTTGTGTGTATGAACCATCGAAGTATAGTTTCCAGTGGTCCACTATGTTGAGGTTAAAAATGAATTCCTCTGGAAAATAAAATACAAGAGGATTCTCAGCATAAATTGGTCCCTCTGCTAGCTGATCTGCAATAACTTGACCTTTAATGGATTTTCACTCTACATACTCGATGTCATACTCTGACAGTATCATTACCCATTTCTCCATTCTTCTTGTGAGCATTGCCTTTGATAAGAGATACTTGAGGGGATCCATTTTTGCGATGAGCTTTATCTTGTGTGCCAACATGTAATGTTTGAACTTTTGGGATGCAAACACTACTGCGAGGCATGCTTTTTCGATGAATGAGTATTTTAGCTCATAACCGACCATTGTCCTACTGATATAGTAGATAGCCCTCTTCGTTCCATTTTCATCATGCTGAGTAAGAAGAGCTCCAAGGGTTCTCATTGTTGCTAAGACAGATAAGATCAATGGCTTTCTGGGGATAGGTGGCATTAAAACTAGTGGTGTCAGTAGATATTCCTTGATTTTGTTAAATGCATCTTAGCATTTTGTATCCCATTTGTATGCTACCCGCTTGTGGAGTAGGTGAGAATATGGGTTTTGCTTGTCTGCCAGTTGTGCTATGAATCATTGGATGGATTGAAGTTTTCCTTGGAGGCCTCTCAGTTGTTTTAATGTTGTTGGTGCTTCCATCTCTAGGATTGCTTTCACCTTTGTTGGATCCACCTCGATACCTCTCATGGACACTATATATCCTAGTAATTTTCCTGATTGTAAATCGAAGATGTACTTCTTGGGATTTAGTCTAACTTTGTATTCCTCTAGTTTGTCAAAGATAGCACTTAGGGTTGCTATATGATCTTGTATTTTTCTTGACTTAGCTAGAATGTCGTCAACATAGTCTTCAACAGTTTTATGAATCATGTCATGGAATATCAATGTCATGGCCCTTTGATAGGTTGCTCCTATATTCTTTAGGCTGAATGGCATCGTGCTCCAGCATTAGGTCCCCCATGGACAAGTGAAAGCCCTCTTATGTTGATCTTCTTTTGCTATCATGATCTGGTTATATCCTGAGAATCCATCCATTAGTGATAGCATCTCATGTCATGCTATCATGTCTACTATCATTTTGATGTTGGGAAGTGGGAAATCATCTTTCAGACATGCTTTGTTCAAATCTCTGAAGTTCATGCAGATTCTAATGGCTCCGTCAAGTTTTGAAATAGGTACCAAGTTTGATACCCATTCTGGATAGTCAGTTGGTAGTATGAATCCTGCATCTAACAAATTTTTGAGTTCCATTTTGACCAATAAGGCTATTTGAGGGTGCATTTTCCGAAGCTTTTGTTTGACTGGCTTTGCTTCTAGATACACTGCTAAGTGATGAACCATAGTCTCTGGATCAAGTCATGGCATGTCAGCATAACTCCATGTGTAGTTTATTTTCCTTTCCTTTAGGAATGCTGCTAGGAGTTCTTGCTCTTCTGATAATAGTGATTGCGCATAAAATTTGATATGCGGGTTCTCATTTGTACCTATGTTGATAGGATTGCATTTTTCATCCAAGACTGTTGACTTTTCCTAATGAATAGCTCTTAAAGGAAGATTGAATCCTTCATCCTTAGGTGCCTCAAAGAGGTTTTCACTGTTGGATACGTCCTTTATTTTTACTTTTTTCTTGTCAAAGAATGCCACAATGTGGTTTTCACTCAAAGACTTGGATATGATTCTTAGTTTCTCACTTTTGCGACTGAAGGATTCAATCGTTTCCTCGTTATAGGCATGTGTGTCAAACTCTATTATAAATCATGCCTTATGATCTCCATCTAGAATGTTATCCCTCAATCCCATGAATTCTGCGAGCACTTCATCATTTTCGAATGTATCAAGAACTGGTGGTCCTTGTTGGTCGTAGTCGATGAGTTGGGGATATACTAAACAGATCTCATGATTTTGATGGTCTGTTTCAAAGGAGAGGGTGCTAATCATGCAAAGGGTAGTATCCTTAAATAACCTAGGTAGATTGGTCAAGTGATCCTCATCATCACTACTACTATAGACATTGGTTATATCAAATGTAAAGTTATCTATGACACGACTTGTAGATATGGGTAGACGTAATTCTGTTGCAGTTAGCTGAGGAGAAATATTAACCGTTCTAACTGGAGGACTTCGGCCACGTATGGTTATACTCGGAGGGGTACATCCAAGTCCAAGATTTGTTATTGGTCGCATCTCTGGCATGATAGGTATTATGATCCCTTTGTCATTTTGTCCCAGTCTTTGATTTTTGTCGTAACCCATTGCGAGCATCATTTGTAGGCCCTTGCTTCTCTCATCCATTGGTAAATCGGGTACTAGTCTTTCATCTTGATAGAGCATGTGTGATGGATCTTCATAAATAACCTCCTAGCAAAGGTCTCCCCAGCTTGTGAATTCAGGATACTTTTCAGGAGACGTTTGTGATGTGGACACTTGATTTTCCTGTGGACAACCCCGTGATCTAGGAGATTATCGTAACCCTCCTACCACAAAAGCATTGTTAGGTAGCTTGTAGCTTCCACAACCATCCTCCTAGATAATGAGCTTGATGTCAGAGATGGTGGGGATGGTGTGAGTGGTGGGTGTCTTTGTCATAGAAGTGCATGCGAGGGTGGCCAGATCAATGTATTGTGTGGATTGGCCCTCATCCTTAGGGGATTTTGTAATACTTTGGTTGAAGATTTTTGCAATATGAGAACAGTTCAGGATCTCCATGGATGGTAACTTCTTGTCCATTATGTGTAAATTTCACACATTGGTGGAAAGTTGATGCTACAGATTTCATCACATGGATCCACGGGCGTCCCAAGAGGATATTGTATGGCAAGTCGAGGTCCAAGACCTGACAAGTGGTTTCAATGATGGTAGGCCCTACTTGGATAGGGAGTTTTATTGTGCCCTGAGACACTCTTTCTTGGTCATCATATGCTCTTATCGTGATGCCCTTTCCTTTGTCGATAGAATCTTCTTATATTTTCAACTGTTTGATGAGGCTTAAGGAATATATGTTCAAGCCTACACCTCCATCCACCAAGACTCTTTTTATTTTTCTCTTATGCACAACGGCTTCCAAGTGAAGTGCAAGATTGTGACATGGTTGGGTGGGGAAATCTTGGTTAGAAAATGTAAGGAGATTAGGCGTAATGATATTTCCGACCATAGCTTGGAATTGCTCTGCATCAAGATTTGCGGGGACAATGGATGAGTTGATGATATTTTTAACAACTCCATAATGGAGATGTGTGTTGGCATTCTCTTCAATTGATCTAGGACATTATATCCATTAGGAACTGATCTAGATGCAGGGGTTTTGTTTGGTTGGGAGGATCCTACAATGGTGACTTTGCCACCTCTTGTGGTGACTCCACAATCTTTGGCATGGGCGCCCTTGATGGTGATGACCACTATAGTCTTCGTTTAGGGAGGCAACAATTGTTTCATAAACATGATTTACACTGCCCTTCACTTTATCATTTTTATTGCCTTTGTTACCTTGATTCGGCATCAGATTCATATATATCTTAAGATCCTGATTTCCCGTAGGTGGTTCCACATTTATGATTCGTTTATCGATGAGCTCTTGGATGATTTTTTTGAGTCTCATGTATTTTTTTGTGGTGTGGCCTTTGTTTTTATGAAATTTGCAAATTTTATTCTCGTTATACCAAGGAGGTTTGACATCCCGTTCTTGGTAATTCTCAAATGTAGGAGCTTAAATGAGTTTTTCATCTATCAGCTTTTTCCTGATGACTTCTAATAATTCCCCCAAGGCAATGTACTTTTGCTTGGGGTAATTCTTGCGTTGGGGTGGTCCTCTTTGGTCATTAAGATTATTGATGGTTGGATTGTTGTTTGGATGATATGTTGTGTGATGATTATTTTGGTGTTGTGTTTGGGTTTGCGATGTGGGTGTGTTTTGGCGTGGACCACTCATGACCACCTTGGCATCGACGACGCCATCACTAGTAACATTTTTATTCATTTCCCACGTACAAGGTTTATCATTGTAATTGGATGGTGGGCGGTTGTTTTGTTGATAATGGTATGATGTTGATTCCGCAGGTTGAGTCAAAAGGGCTCTTTCAATGTTGAGCGCTTTGGAGATCAATTGATCATATGTGGTGATTCCCTAAACCTTGAGATGAAATGCCAAGTGGCTTTCAAGGTTGGATATGATGGTGCAAACTTGTTGTTCTTTTTCCATGGTCCACTTGCTCTGATTGGCCTTGGATTGCCATCATAGTAGGAATGAAGGAAAAGATTCATTCTTTCCTTGTTTCAGAGCCGAGAGTTCTTCGAGACTAACATCCATTATGATATTGCATGCATAATTTTTAAAGAATGTGTCTCTAATTTCTTGGAATGTTCTAATGCCTGAAGGTAACTGAGAGAACCATTCTATAGTGGGGCCTACCAAGCTCCTAGGAAATAGCCGCATCAGATAAGTATCATCATATGCAACCTCCATGCAATGAACCTAGAATTCCCTGATGTGATCCTCAGGGTTTCCCATCCCTCGATATTTGTCAAATTTAGGGATCTCAAATCCCTTAGGGAATGGTTTCATTTCTAGGGTCCTATCAAATGGATAAGGACACAAGTTGCTTTGTGTTTTGGTTGTTCGCCCTGATTGAAGGTCAAGCACTTGTTGCGAGAGCAACCTAAGTTGTGTCGTCACATCATTTTGCATATCAGGGGGTGGGATGAAAATGTTTTGGTGTGTTGCAATCTTGGTTTGGATGGGTGGGTTGGTCGGTGTGTTGTTTGATGGTATCTATATGTTCTGGCAAGCGAAGTAGGCTTCTACTTGCTTTTGTATGAATAATGCTTGTTGTTGATCTTGTTGTTGCTACCCTAAAATTTGTGCTTGTTGTTGCGCTTGTTGTTGTTCCAACAACGCTTGTTGTTGTGCTTGCTATTGTTCCCACAATGCTTGTTGTTGGGCTACCAATTCTACGGCTTCTTGTTGCTCTTGATATTGCTTTAATGCTTGCTGATATGCCTGCAATTGTGCTACTTGTGCAAGAAGTTGTACCTGTGCTTGTGCTTGTTGTTCTTGATATTGAGTTTGCACTTGGGCAACTTGTGCTTGTGTTGCTTGTTGTTACAATAGAAGTTGTGCTTGAGCAACCTTTTGTGCTCACAATGCTTGTGCAGCTTGAGTGGCTTGTTGTTGTTGTTGCAATAAAGCTTGGGATTGTTGCGCTTGTTGTGTTTGTAGTGCAGCTTGGGCTGCTTGGGTGGCTTGCGCAACTTGAACAGCTTGTTGAGTGGCTAGGTATACGGCTTTTTGTTTCTGCACTTGTTGGTATCCTCTTTGAAAATCAACTTGCAATGCTACGTTATATTGACTTGATGTGGTGGAAGTTGGTGGTGGTGGGGGTGGTGGTGGATTCAGAATGGTGTTGGTAGTGAGCAATAATGTCGTGTTGATTATCTGATTGGTCGATAGTGTTGTCATGTTGATTATTTGATTGGTGGATAGTGTTGTCCTATTGATTATTTTATTGGCAGATGGTGTTGTTGGTGTGGTGCTTTGAGTGATGAGTGGCGCCGTTGATGTTATTGGTCCTTGAGAAACCATGCTTTGTGATGTTATCGGGGTGTTTGATGATGTTTCCATTGCTTGTGTGTTTCTCGTTTGTTGTTACGATGTCAATGACAAGTTTTGAGTGTTTGGCATAATGCTTTGATTGATGGTTGGGATATAGGTTTGATTGATACCTGGTAGGGGAGGAAGCCTTAAACCAAGGAGTGGTGTGGATGATGATGGCAATGGTGGAAGTGGTGGAAATGTAAGGGGTGTGAGTTGTTGTGAGAATGTTGTGGTGTCGAATACGCCCCTGGTCCGAACATATTTCCCTCCTCTTGCGAATTTGTGAGAAGAGGTGTTTGAGGTGTTGCATGAAAAGATGATGATGATGGATCGTAATGGAATGTGAGAGGAACATTTTTGTGTAATGGATTTTGTGGTATGCTTTGTTCCAATATGGTGGTTGCATCCAAATTTTGATTATTAACAAGGGGGTGTGTTTGAAGTGCATTGATAAATGCACTTCCCTTATTAACATTGGGTTGGGTTGGAGAAAATGATGTTGTGATTTGCAAAATTTTTTGTGTAATGTTCTGAGATGGGGGTGTAGATGAAATGGGAATGGTGAATGAAATTGGTGGAAATGATGTCTCCACTATGGTACTCACATCAAAATTTGAAGGTAACTTGGCCCCTTGTTTTGCTAGCTCAAGCATGTACAACAAAGGGTTGAGTCTCATCATGATGTTAATGATTTTATGGTTCTCTGGATTTTGAAGCATTTCAGTCATTTCCTCGCGAGACATTCCAAAAGTAAGGTCCTCTTCTTGGTTTTCCTCTTGCAGATTTTGCGATGATGAGAGGTTCAAAGGATTACTTGATTCGGCGGGATTCATTTATGCATTAGTTTGGCTAAGATCGATTGAAGCGAGTGTTTATATGTTGGCTTCCATACTCTTTTTTTATTGAGATCTAGTTAGAACCATAAAACGGGGATCAATCTTCAAGAATATGTGAGATCAATCTATTGATTCTTTGGATTGATTTCTATTTTATGTCCAAAGTAAAAAAAAATTTGGATGCCTTGGGGATCAAAGGTGATGATATGATGATGATGGATGATATGGATGTTTTGGCTTTTGATAAATCTTGAATGAGACAATAGGCTTTAGGACTTTGCAGATTTTGAATTTGATTGGATTTGGGATTTGGGATTTTGTCCTTGATTTTGATTTTGATTTTGTTTTGATTTCGAACAAAAGGACCCTAAGATGTTGGATAATGATCTAAGGGATAGATTTGTTCAAAGGATGATGATTTGAATATGTGTGAGGAGAAGGATGCATCTACCCACACCTATTCAAACAAGATAATAGCTTTTGCTAAGCATATGAAGAAGGATTCGTCTTCATATACTAAGCTAGGCAAGATGATTTGGATAAATTTGACTAAGCATATGCAAAATGATGCATCTACACATACCTAGCCATAGGTGATTTTGATAATGTTTTCAAGGATATAGTCTCAATGATTTGGATGATTTTTTATTTTGCCACAAAGCCTAGTATCAAGGATGATTTTAAGATTTTCCAAAAGATGATTTGTGAGATGGATTTGTTTTGATGTTTTGAAGGATGGATGAAAGAGGTTTTTATTTGTTATGATCCTTAGGTGAACCTAAAAAAAACACTTTTTTTTCCTAGACCTAGGTATTGAAGAGGATGCAAATGCTTCCTAAACACCTTTGTAACCAAGAAATGATTTCATTTGAACATTCATTTTCAGATTTCCAATGATTTTTTGCTTTGGGATTTGTGAGTCTTCAATCACACATCAAAATTCATTTTGCTTAGCTTTGCTTAATGGCTTTATTTTACCAAAAACACTTTCTTTGATTAAGTATTCAAACTAAGATGTCCAATGTCTTAATTTCTTCAAAACCCCACAAGATATGTTATGTGGAATTTCAATGAACTTAAGGCAAGGGTTTTCCTATTGTTTACTTAAGGAGACAAATTGAGATATAATCCAATGTTTAGAAACCTCTAAGGATGTGAATCCCAAGGGAAAGCAATAACATATGGATTGAGTCATTGGTATTTGTCTCCAAAAATGGTTTGACATTTGAATGATAGTGTTAAGTGTTTGTTTCCATGATGTTTTCAATCAAGCAATACATTTTGTAACCCAAGAACAAGTACAATCCTATGGATGTGTAAGACAATATTTGTTGGATTCCCACTTGGACATGTCCAGCTACGCTTATCTCTAGCGAATGGTTAGATGCTTGACCCCATTGGCTCCCCTCCATGACACTCACTTATACGAGGCAGCCAAGCATTAACACCCACGAAACTCCCATGGCATGCTTTTCATTTCTACTAGAAGACCGTAAAAGTGTGGGGCGGCTTAAGAACAACTGTTCTTGCACCAACAAATAGATTAAAGGATTTTGGCAAATTCTAGCACATGGGTTTTAATAAGGACTTTTCATTTGTGGAGATTGACCCATACGGCAAGAGTCCCCTTTTGGATCCATCTTGTCAGAATCAACCGCGTGATATTGGTGTTTCGTCCAATATCCACATTTATATCCCAGCTAGAAATACTTTTGGCTTTAGAGTGTTACCGGTTGAGTCGTTCCCTTGGGTGAGTATTTTTTCCCCAAGGCAGGCCCTCTAGGATAAACAAAAGCGAATGAAGAACAATATGCGTAACTCGATCAATCCTTGTAGGCAATAAAGAGAGAGAATATACGCAACAAAGCCCCCACTAACACTCGCACAAGATTTTGTTCAATTTTAAGCCCAAATTGAAGTGTGTAGGTGATTGCTTTATCTTAACCCAAACTCATGAAAAAGGCCTTTTGATTCTCAAGATCACTATAAAGCGTGAGAGAAGTGTATATTTCCTTTTTTAATGGCTTTAGTTTAAGTAAGCCTTCACGAAAAACAAAGCTACACTTGTTCTTTTTAAATCCTCAAAGCAAAGTGTGAGTTCATTTTCGAGCAACAAATCACAAGTGAGAGACATTTGTTCAATTTGTTAATCCAAGAAACAAAATCTAGTAAGTTTTTTATCCTAAAGTTCTTTTTAACCTTTGCAAGAAGAAATTGAAAGGTTCTTTTTAAGCCCAAAGCAAGAATAGTGTCGTAAGAAAAAGGAGATAACAGATTTTTAAAGAAGTGTTAAACAAACACTTAAGTGTTTAAAAACACTTTGATTGAATGAAATATCATCATGCTTCTCTTTCTTTTGATTTTGATTCCCAACCTACAAAGAGGAAAAGCCAATCACATTCTAGAAAAACACAGAAATAAAAAAGCAGAAAATAGAAGAAAAATCAGTCATAAATCAAAAGCACGTGCTAAAATTAAATTTTCCCTTTTTACTATCTCCTAGCATTGCAACTCGTGAAGGGGTCGCAATTTGTTCTCCCAGTGGTGCTCTCACAGCACCTTTTACTAGTTAGCAGCACTCTGTGTTGGGACAGAGAGCTCAACTGCGTCACAATTTTCACCCAGTGTTGCAGTTTGTGTCCAGCGTCGCAGTTCAATATTTTTTGAAAATTTTTGCAGGTCAGCGAGTCTAGCGGCGGAGTTTGAAATTCAAAAAATTTGGCGGGACGAGTCCAGTGGTGCATTTTGTGTTTTAAGCGGTGCCATATAGCGACGCTGACGAGCCCACGGTGCCAAAACAACGACGTTGAGCTCCTAGTGTTGGAATTTTCTATGTAAATAAAAATGCAGAAATTTCAAGAGAATATTAGAAATAATGATATCCAGCCCTCCTTCTAGCACCAAATGTGCGAACCCCAACCTTGGTACTTGCAAAACAACAAGAGTAAACAAGTTAGATAAGTGATTGCAAGCCAAAACAAGGATTCCCCATGAAATCCATTTACAACATTCAAAATAGGAAAGAAAATAATGAAGAACACAATATAAATGATAAACTAAATTGAATCCTAATTCAAATGTGCAAACTCATAATCCCATGGGGGAATTGGTGCTAATTTGATGTGAAAATCAGCCCTTTCCTAATTCCTAAGATGCAAGCTTCGAATGTTGAAGAGATTGATCCACTTTGTTGATGAAGAATGAAGACTCCAAGCCAAAAATTTGCAAAACCTAGCTATGACTCAATGATAATGGATGAAATTCAATAGATATTTTAGCATGGTAACTTTGCTTAGATTGTGGATGATAAAATGAGGCTATGAGCATTTCATTTATAGAACTTCAAGATGGATGAATGTCCAAATTTGAGCAATGTGGGACTAACACTCATCCAATGATATGGTGCCACTTGTCAAGCTATGAATGGATGATGGATGTGCAAGATTTGGGGTTTGTGCCAATAAATGCATAAATTTGAATTTCAAATTTGTTGAAATGACATGTAAGAGGGAAGGGAAAATACAATAAATGCCACTTGGCTCAAGGCAAAGGACATGTAAGAGGAAGTTATTGCCTTGTTGGATGTACATGTTGACTTGGAATTTTTGAATTCAAATTGAGAGAATATTCCAAAAAATGCCATGTGAGGAAATTAGGGATTTAATAAATGAATTAAATCTATTTTCATGTGAAACTTGCATTGTGAGTTATTTGACTTCGATTTACGGATTTATTTAAATCAAATAAGAGAGGAATATGACAAGAGACTAATTAAATAAGGATTTTGATTTATTTAATTAAAAGAGATGGTGTTAGATTAAATCAAATAAGGTTTTAATTTATTTAATTTAATGGATAGACGGTGCCATGTGAGGAAAATAGGGATTTAATAAATGAATTAAATCTATTTTCATGTGCAACTTGCATTATCTAGAAGATGGGACAGGAGATTAGATTAAATTAATCAAGGGTTAATTAATTTAATAGGAGATTTGATGATGTGATTTATTTGACTTAGATTTATGGATTTATTTAAATCAAATAAGAGAGGAATATGACAAGAGACTAATTAAATAAGGATTTTGATTTATTTAATTAAAAGAGATGGTGTTAGATTAAATCAAATAAGGTTTTAATTTATTTAATTTAATGGATAGACTTTAGAGATTTAATCAAATAAATTGAGTATTTAATTAAATAGGGATAATTAGATCAGGTGGATTGATTTAATTAACAAGAGAGAATGACTTAATTAGACAAAATGATTTATTTAATTAAGGGATGAAAGTTGATGAATTTAATCAAACAGGCGAATTTGATTAAATGGTTAGATCGAGGGATGATTCTAGAAGAAACGATGTTAGTGAGTCAGGATTAGATGCACGATGTCAATTAGTATATTTTGCATGTCTACATTTTGCCCCTCTTTGAAGCAATGCACTCATTGCGTTGGTTCAAAGAATAAATGATCTCCATCAAAGCCAAGATTTTTGATACTTTAAAAAATTGCCCTGCTGCTGCATGGTGAGAGAAAACATGCCATTATAATGCCCCCTCGAGAGATCGGACGAAAATTTTAACTTTTTGGATGATTTTGCAAAAAATAATCACAAAGTACCCAATAGGTCGAAAAGGGGTCCGGATGGCTAAAAACGTGTCTAAATGCAATAAAATGATGAAAAACAAGCCTCAAATAGACAAAAACTGGTTCAGGGGTCTAAAACCCTAGCAGGACATCCCTTGAGGGTCAAAAAAGTCTAATTTTTAGGCTTGAAAGGGGCCTGAGGGGTCACTTTCAAGTCATTTTCACACACATCTGCTAGCAACCTTGAGATTTGAGCTTTGACCCTCTAGCGATATGGCACAATGACAGCTTCCCCTACACATCAGCGATAGAGTTTGGACCTACCAGCGACCACCTGGCATCAGGGCACTGATATGTGACCCTTACCCTAGCTTACTTTTTTCATTTAATGTTGTAATTAATGCTTTAAAAGGGGAGCTCGCCTCCAATGGTGCTATATAGCACTACTCGGCATTTAAACTGCACCGCACCATGCCGTTTTGTGCTACAATGGTGCTATTTAGTGCCGCAGCGATGTAGTTCAGAGTTTAGATACTCTAATGCTGGGCTCGGGCTTGGCGGGCCGATTTGGGTAAAGTGTGGCATGGCGGCGCCCTTTTCACCCAAACTATGACGCTCGAGGAGAAAGTGTGTCATGGGGCACAATTTGGCTCTTTTTGGGCTTGAGCATCAGAGTTTGAGTAAAATCAATCTACAATGCTTTCACAAACTGCGTCACTAGGAACTTTCTTGGAGCATTTGATGAGGAATTTTTTAAAATTTTCTAACACGCTGACCTTCCTTGATGCAAGACGGGCCTAGGGAGCTTTACTCCTAGGAGCACCCGTCATGAGATTTGGCTAGCATCCTACAGGACTTGAGCGATAGAGTCCAGGATCGGCTGGGAGTTGTAGGATTATGGCACATTGTGTACGCAGGGCCTGTGCGTACCCACCTCGGGATGCTATCAGTGCTGGACGAGAGGTAGCACAGCAAGACATTGTCATTTCATCTCCCCACTAGCGAGGCCACTCTCACCTTGGAGGACGTTTGGCGCATTCTACGATTGCTTATTCATGGGTGACGAGCAATATTTGATATGGATGAGGGACGCGAGTCCTGTACCAGAGTCCTCACCACACGGGACATTATTTACTGCGAGGGACATATTGAGTTGGAGTGCTACAGGGTTATAGCACCTCCTTACCGCTGTATAGTTGCAGCCATCATTTTGGGTCTCATTGCCCTAGATCGACGAGGGAAATATTTCAGTCCTTGCTAGGGATATTGTTGGGAGCGGGTGGTCCGAGAAAGGCTGGTTCACTTTGCATGGGGACCTATGCTGCTAGCCTCACTTTACAGAGACTTGCATGAGTATTTATACATGGACGACAGGGTGATGAGGGCTGGAGTGACTTTGCTTCATGTCTGGGTGTGGGAGCACATTTATGTGCTACGTCCACAGGTTGTTCCAGTTCCGATGGGGGCAGAGGATGCCCTCGTGGCACAATACAGAGGAGGTGTTTCCTTTACACACATTGGTGAGCACGGGATCGCCTACTGGAGGTGGGTCCTAGATTTGATGCTTGTGTTCACATGGAGATCATACCTTTGTTGACCCGGATGGGCCGACGATGCTGACCAGATGTTCTTCTTCCACCAATATTGATATATGCAGGGGCGGGAGCACACGATGATCAAGTGGTACCTGCCTGGGCCCGTACAATGTCAGTTCGGAGAGCCAGAGGATTGGCCCAATAACAGCTATGTAGCCATCTTTGCATGCAGCATGACACAAATATCATGGGGACATGGTATTCCTACCTTCTATGCAGTTGACAACTTTCAACACTTGGTAGCCTGACCATGGGGCTATGATCAAGGTTTGGCAGATCTAGGGACCACTCAGGCCTATAGGGACTAGTTCAGACCTCCTCTCCAATTGACCATTCCAGGTGGGGATCCAGATCCACGCAAAGTCAGGGGTAGAGGGAGAGGACGAGGACGAGGATGGGATCCAGTAGTTGCGCCTCTAGTCTCGCTAGGTCATGGGGATTTCCACATGTAGGATCAGCAGCAAGAGCCGCCAATCTCACTGCCACGATCCGAGGGTGAGGATCAAGTTCACGTGTAGCCACAGGTATAGCCACAGGGACATGAAGATGGTTAGGATGCACTAATTGCATACTTTGAGGCCCAAGTTCAGGTGTTGACAGCGGAGAGAGACTAGGTGAGGGCTGAGAAAGAGTAGCACAGAGCAAAGAAGGATCCGGTTGTGCAGCAGAGACATGTTGGAAAGCTACAGGTAGCTACAGAGCTAGGCCATAGGCAGTAGATCGAGAGTATGACAGCCTCCTCCTCCTAGGGTATAGTGCCAGTACGATCTTATAGGGATGATATATGAGAGATAGAGTACTATCGTCGGGCCTACCATGATAGCATACCTAGAGTAGATTGGGTCCCAGAGTACTCAGAGCGGGCCAGCTAGAGACCACCAGAGGGTCACGGTGATAGGGTTCAAGGTAGTATCCACAGGGACTGAGCTTGATCGGGATATTATGATGTACTTTTTGTACCTTGTGGGCCTGTTTTTGATAGCTCGATGGGTATTTTTTACCGATTAATATATATGTGTATAGTGATCCGAATTATTCTTTGTATTATGACAGTGACATTATTGATGATATACATGAGCCAATTTTGATGTGATGAAATGCGTATTCTTTATTTGTGCATGTATGATTCTATTTCAATATGCTATAGATGCATTTATTTCTATATGCTTTGCAGTGATGTCTTTATGGATGCATTTATTTCTAATGATGTACGTGTTATGATTATGACTAACAGATCTATATTATGCTAACCTATGATATGATGTGCCATGATGTGTGGAATATGCTTGTATATGAGATGATTTATGGATGGATGTAATATGATGTGATGGTCGTGGTATGATGCAAATGAAATGTTGTTAATGCATAATGAAATGGTTTTATGAGATGCTTAGAATAAAAAATTTTATTATCCTATATGTAATGAAATGATATGTATGTGATGCAATGGTATATTAATGCATAATGTGATGTGAATGTAAAATTGGTGATATGATGTCATTTATGTTATGCAAGTATGTATGCCTAATGAATTTAAATGCTTATATACCTATTGATTCTGCGAAAAATGGTTATGAAATTTTTATGTAGATGCCTATGTGATGATTTATGTGATAGATGGTAATATGAAATGGTTATGAGATGCAAATGAATGTTTATGCAATGATTGATATAATGCCACGAGATGTAATGTAATGGGTGGAAATGCAATGACATGGATACACCTATTTATGAAGAATGTTTATGATAACCTATTTATATGATGATGGATATGTGATGCGTATGTTTCCTATGTGATATGCTTATGCAATATGCTAATGGTTTGTGGATGCAGGATCGATGAGGATGATGGTGATGATGATCAACTATCATAGTACCTTGTTAGTGCAATTTTGAGAAAAGAAGAAGTTATTTCAACAAGACACAAAATGATCCAAATGCAAATGATGATGATGATGATGATGATTACTTGCCGAGGAATTGGGATTTCCAAGGGGCCAAATTTTCTTATGTTTGATAACACATGTGGTAAAATGCATCAAGGTATAGAAAACCAGGATGGCGTTGTACTAGTGAGATGGACCTTGGCTTGACAACTAGATAGGAGTATTCTTGTCCACACCTGACACATAGAAACCTATCTCGGATGTACTCCAAAAATTTTAGACACCTCGAACCAAAACACGGAAAGGTAAACCTATCCATGTGATAGTCAACAAGTTGCCATGGACTTCTTCCATACATACCTAACAAAGCAAGTATTCGCTGAGGTTATATTACAAGAACGTCAAACAAGCAGAGCAAACAAAAGATAATGACTGTTGCCCCATTCCTATTTCTCTAAATCCTCTATTTGGGACATCATCGAGAAGTCCTTGGAATGAGTGCAAGTAAGATAAATCAAAAGATAAAGACCAAGTAAACAAAAAAACCGGTGTTCTTCAATACCGCTAATGGAAAAAGGATTTGTTTTCTAAGGATCAGAACCGAAACTTATTGCCAAAATATAATACCCATTGTAGGAAGGATTCATCCTAGGACATGTTAGTCGATGGCAGAATGTCATTTCATTTATCCAAAGTGCTATAAGGGATGATTGATATGGAACTGACAGGATGATAAGTTACCAATACGAAGAGATGACCAACTTGCTTACGCACTAACCTAGACTTAAGACTTGACGTTTAGAGTTCTAGTTTTAATCTGATAGGCTTGTTTCTAACTATTTCACCAAAGGTTGATTATGACGATTAGTTTATTATGAGTGGTGATTATTGTGGATGCAAGTGAGATAAAACGGATGGATTTTTCAAATATTTGGATGTTTTTGATCTTTTTGCAATGTTTTGAGGCTATTTTTGGTATTTTTTCGAGATTTTCAAATGTTTTGATTTTTGATTTTCCAATGTTTTGGGTTTTCTAAGATTTTTACCAAGAGACTAACCTAAAGACCTATCTTAGGGGCCTTGGGGGCTGATCAACAAATTAGCCTTGCCTACGTTATACATGCAGAGACCATGTAGTTCAACTAGATGACTTGACCGATTTACAGATGACGATATACATGATGAGATGTCAATTTATTATGACGGACTCCTATAGGACCTACCTAAATCTCTCAGGGGATGATCAGAGATCAACCTTGCCTATGTTCAAGCTCAGAGACGATGTAGTTCGACAAGACAACTCTTTTTTTTTACTTTTTGACTGACTTTTTGACTTGTTTTTGGATTTTGATATGTTTTGATGTTTTTGTATTTTGTGTTTTTTTAATGTTTTTGGATTTTGAGGACTTTAAGATCATACACGAATCTAATCTAATTAAGACAATTCCCCCAGTGTGATGTCGTAGACTACCCCGATAAAGGCAGGACAATGTAACCTTGAGGATGGCCCGAGTAGTACTAGGAGGGATCATGATACGAAAATAGGACCAAGCTATATGGTGTAGATGCGAGTGGATAAGTGATTGATGGAGACCTGAATGTGATGAATGATGGAAGCGAAATGGATGGATGCAGAACAAGTCGTACAGACCTTGGTGGATGGAAAGTGCTTATTTACACAATGTGCTTGTTTGCTAGGTTTTCACCAAGGTACTTGTCCACAGTGCCACAAAAGTGGTTTTCACTTGAGGACAATTTTTTTCTTTACTGTTTTTCAATCCTTTTTCCAATTTTTTGGGATTTTTTTTTGCTTTTTTCTATTCTTACTAAGACACCTGTTTGCTAGGTTTTCGCCTAAGTAACTTTTTTTTTGGACTTTTTATGAGTTTTTGGATTTTTTGGTTCTATACCTTGAAAGATTTAGACATAAACTTTTTGAGATGGGAGCTATTCATTGGATCCTACAGAGGTTCCCCTTCGGGTGATCATAACTTATATGCCCCTAATTTGTAACTTGTTATGATGAAAGGTCCTAACCAATTAGGTTCGAACTTGCCTTTGATGCTTGGGTTTAGGAGATTTTTTTGATTTTCTTTTAAGACCAGTTCTCTGACTTGGAAAGTTTTTCTTTTGGTTTTCTTGTTGTAGCTTCATTTGAGTCTATTTTGATAGACTTGCAAGTGATTCAAAGCATCTATGCATCTCTCATCCAGTAACTCCAACTCATTTAATCTTGATACCCAATACTCTTCATCCGTGATGAGGTTTTATAGTGATATTCTGAGGGATGGAGCTTGATCTCAATGGGGAGGACAGGTTCTGATCCGTAGACCAAGGAGAAGGGGGTGGCGCTAGTGGGTGTGTGGATGGTGGTTCGATAAGCCCAAAGGGCAGGATTTAGCTGCAGATGCCAGTCATGACCTGTGTCATTGACTATTTTCTTGAGGATTTTGACTATAGTTTTGTTTGTAGCTTATGCTTGGCCATTGCCATGGGGATAGTACAAGGTGGAGAAGTGATGCTGGATTTTGAATTTCTCGCACAAGTCATGAACCTCCTGGTTCTTGAATGGTGTCCCATTATCTGAGATAATGGCTTTTGGGACACCGTAACAACAGATGAGATAGTTCAAGATGAATTTTTAGATCTTCTATAGTTCAAGATGAATTTTGAGATCTTCTTCCCAGTGATATACATCATGGGTATGCCCTCCACCCACTTAGTGAAGTACTCAGTTGTAGTTATGATGAACTTGTGACCATCTAATAAGGTGGGTGTGATTTTCCCAATGAGATCGAGTCCCCACTTCAAAAAGGGACATGGTGTGACAATAGGGTGGAGCTCTTGAGCTGAAGTATGGATGAGGTCCCCATGCTACTGACATTGTAGACACCTTTTAACATGATCATGTGCTTCTTTCTCCATTGTGGGCCAATAATACCCCATCCTCAGCAGTTTCTTGGCTATGGTCATTCCACTTGAGTGTGAACCAAAGATATTGTTGTGTACCTCAGTTAAAGAGATTAATGCCTCCTCAACATTTAAGTAGTGTAGCAAGGTACCTTCTATGCTTCTACGATATATGGTACCACCTAAGATGACAAATCTAGATGCCTTTTTAAGAAAGGTTCATTTTAGGTTTGATGGTAGGTCAGTGGGTATGAATCCTATGCGAAGCTATGTATAGATGTTGTGATAAAAAGGATCGCCAGGACCAACGATTTCACACACATATTCCGATTCTGGTACCTTGAATGCGGGTACGAGAAGCTGCTCGATCAGAAATTCATATTTTGGGGTGTTGTTGGTTCTAGGAATCTGATCAAATGTTATGTCAATGAAGGATTCCTTTAGAGTCTCCACCAATTTCTTGTATGGAGTGAGCTTGTCATCCTTAGTCTGATATTCATTATTGACCTGATTTATGATCAACTGAGAGTCTCCATACACCTTGAGAGCTATGATGTTCCATTGCACTGCTATCCTGAGACCTATAGTCAAAGCCTCGTATTCTGCAATATTATTAGTGCAAGGAAATGCTAATTTGTATGACCTTGGTATGCAATCCCCTTGTGGGGTGATGAAGAAGACACCAACTCTTGATCCTTATTGTGTGTATGAACCATCGAAGTATAGTTTCCAATGGTCCACTACGTTGAGGTTTAAAATGAATTCATCTAAAAATTCAAATACAAGAGGATTCTCATCATAAATTGGTCCCTCTACCAGTTGATCTATAATAACTTGACCTTTAATGGCTTTTTGCTCTACATACTCGATGTCATACTCTGACAGTATCGTTACCCATTTTTCCATTCTTCTTGTGAGCATTTCCTTTGATAAGAGATACTTGAGGGGATCAATTTTTGCGATGAGCTTTATCTTGTGTGCCAACATGTAATGTTTGAACTTTTGGGATGCAAACACTACTGCGAGGCATTCTTTTTCGATGAATGAGTATTTTAGCTCATGACCAACCATTGTCCTACTGATATAATAGATAGCCCTCTTTCTTCCGTTTTCATCATGCTAAGTAAGAAGAGCTCCAAGGGTTCTCGTTGTTGCTAAGACATATAAGATCAATGGCTTTCTGGGATAGGTGGCATTATAACTAGTGGTGTCAGTAGATATTCCTTGATTTTGTTAAATGCATCTTCACATTTTGTATCCCATTTTTACGCTAACCCCTTGTGGAGTAGGTGAGAATATGGGTTTTGTTTATCTGCCAGTTGTGCTATGAATCATCGGATGGATTGAAGTATGCCTTTGAGGCCTCTTAGTTGTTTTAATGTTGTTGGTGCTTCCATCTCTAGGATTGCTTTCACCTTTGCTAGATCCACCTCGATACCCCTCATGGACACTATGTATCCTAGTAATTTTCCTGATTGTATGCCGAAGACATACTTCTTGGGATTTAGTCTGACTTTGTATTCCTCTAGTCTGTCAAAGATAGCACTTAGGGTTGCTATATGATCTTGTCTTTTTCTTGACTTAGCCAAAATGTTGTCAACATAGTCTTCAACTATTTTATGAATCATGTCATGGAATATCAATGTCATGGCCCTTTGATAGGTTGCTCCTACATTCTTTAGGCTGAATGGCATCATTTTCCAGTAGTAGGTCCCCCATGGACAAGTGAAGGCCATCTTATGTTGATCTTCTTTCAGCTATCATGATCTAGTTATATCTTGAGAATCCATCCATTAGTGATAGCATCTCATGTCCTACTGTCATTTCTACTATCATGTCGATGTTGGGAAGTGGGAATTCATCTTTCAAACATGCTTTATTCAAATCTCTAAAGTTCGTGCAGATTCTAATGGCTCTGTCAGGTTTTGAAATAGGTACCAAGTTTGATACCCATTCTGGATAGTCAATTGGTTGTATGAATCCTACATCTAACAACTTTTTGAGTTCCATTTTGACCAATAAGGCTATTTGAGGGTGCATTTTCTGAAGCTTTTGTTTGACCGACTTTGCTTCTAGATACACTGCTAAGTGATGAACCATAGTCTTTGGATCAATTCATGTCATGTCAGCATAACTCCATGTGTAGTTTATTTTCCTTTCCTTTAGGAATGCTGCTAGGAGTTCTTACTCTTCTGATAATAGTGATTCCGCATAAAAATGTGATATGCAGGGTCTCCTTCGTACCTATGTTGACAGGATTGCATTTTCGTCCTAGACTGCTGACTTTTCCTGATAAATAGCTCTTAAAGGAAGATTGAATCCTTCATCCTCGGGTGACTTAGAGAGGTTTTCACTATTGGATACGTCCTTTCTTTTTACTTTTTTCTTTTCAGAGAGTGCCACAATGTGGTTTTCACTCAAAGACTTGGATATGATTCTTCATTTCTCACTTTTGTGACTGAAGGATTCAATCATTTCCCCATAACAGGCATGTGTGTCCAACTCTATTATAAACCCTACCTTATGATCTCCATCTAGAATGTTACCCCTCAATCCCATGAATTCTGAGAGCACTTCATCATTTTCAAATGTATCAAGAGCTGGTGGTCCTTGTTGGTTGTAGTCGATGAGTTGGGGATATACTAAACAGATCTCATGATTTTGATGGTTTGTTTCAAAGGAGAGGGTGCTAATCATGCAAAGGGTAGTATCGTTGAATAACCTAGGTAGATGGTCAAGTGATCCTCATCATCGCTACTACTACAGACATTGGTTATATTAAATGTAAAGTTATCTATGACACGACCTGTAGATACAGGTAGACGTAATTTTGTTCCGGTTGGCTGAGGAGAAATATTAACCGTTCTAATTGGAGGACTTTGGCCACGTATGGTTATACTCGGAGGGGTACATCCAAGTCCAAGATTTTTTATTGGTCACGTCTCTGGCATGATAGGTATTATGATCCCATTGTTGTTTTGTCCCAGTCTTTGATATCTATCATAACCCATTGTGAGCATCATTTGTAGGCCTTTGCTTCTCTCATCCATTGGTAAATCTGGTACTAGTATTTCATCTTGATAGAGCATGTGTGATGGATCTGCATAAATAACCTCCTGGCCAAGGTCTCCCTATCTTGTGAATTTGGGATAGTTTTCAGGAGACGTTTGTGATGTGGACACTTGATTTTCCTGTGGACGACCCTATGAACAATGCTTGTTGTTGATCTTGTTGTTGCTGTGCTAGAATTTGTGCTTGTTGTTGCGCTTGTTGTTGTTCCAACAACCCTTGTTGTGCTTGCTATTGTTCCCACAACGCTTGTTGTTGGGCTACCAATTCTACTGCTTCTTGTTACTCTTGATATTGCTTTAATGCTTGTTGATATGCCTACAATTGCGCTGCTTGTGCAAGAAATTGTGCTTGTGCTTGTGCTTGTTGTGCATGATATTGAGTTTTTGCTTGGGAAACTTGTGCTTGTGGTTCTTGTTGTTAAAATATAAGTTGCACTTGAGCAACCTTTTGTGCCCGCAATGCTTGTGCAGCTTGAGCGGCTTGTTGTTGTTGTTCTAGAAATAAAGCTTGGCATATTTGCACTTGTTACGTTTGTAGTGCGGCTTGGGCTGCTTGTGTCACTTGCGCAACCTAAGTGGCTTGTTGAGCGGCAAGGTATACGGCTTTTTGTTTCTGCACTTTTTGGTATCCTCTTTCAAAATCAGCTTGCAATGCTACGTTATATTGACTTGATGTGGTGGAAGTTGGTGGTGGTGGGGGTGGTGGTGGATTCAAAATGGCATTCGTGGTGAGGGATAATGTCGTGTTGATTATCTGATTGATGGATGGTGTCGTCGTGTTGATTATTAATTGGTGGATAGTGTTGTCGTGTTGATTATTTTATTGGCGGATGGTGTTGGTGTGGTGGTTTGAGTGATGAGTGGTGCCATTGATGTGATTGGTCCTTAAGATACCATGCTTTGTGATGTTATGTGGGTGTTTGATGATTTTTTCATTGCTTGTGTGTTTGTCGTTTGTTGTTTTGATGTCAACGACAAGTTTTTAGTGTTTGGCATAATGCTTTGATTGATGATTGGGATAAAGGTTTGATTGATACCTAGTAGGGCAAGAAGCCTTAAACCAAGGAATGGTGTGGATGATGATGACAATGGTGGAAGTGGTGGAAATGTAAGGGGTGTGAGTTGTTGCGAGAATGTTGTGGTGTCGAATACACCCCCTGCTCCGAACATATCTCCCTCCTCTTGCGAATCTGTGAGAAGAGGTGTTTGAGGTGTTGCATGAAAAGATGATGATGATGGATCGTAATGGAATGTGAGAGGAACATTTTTGTGTAATGGATTTTGTGGTATGCTTTGTTCCAATATGGTGGTTGTGTCCAAATTTTGATTATTAACAAGGGGGTGTGTTTGAAGTGCATTGAGAAATGCACTTCCCTTATTAACATTGGGATTGGTTGGAACAAACGATGTTGTGATTTGCGGAATGTTTTGTGTTATGTTTTGAGATGGGGGTGTAGATGAAATACGAATGGTGAATGAAATTGGTGGAAATGATGTCTCCACTATGGTACTCACATCAAAATTTGAAGGTAACTTGGCCCCTTATTTTGCTAGCTCAAGCATGTACAACAAAGGGTTGAGTCTCATCATGATGTTAATGATTTTAAGGTTCTGTGAATTTTGGAGCATTTCAGTCATTTCCTCGCGAGACATTCCAAAAGTAACGTCCTCTTCTTGGTTTTCCTCTTGCGGATTTTGTGATGATGAGAGGGTCAAAGGATTACTTGATTTGGAAAGATTCATTTATGCATTGGTTTGGCTAAGATCGCTCGAAGCGGGTGTTTATTTGTTGGCATCCATACTCTTTTTGTATTGAGATCTAGTTAGAACCATAAAACAGAGATCAATCTTTGAGAATATGTGAGATGAATCTCTTGATTCTTTGAATTGATTTCTATTTTATTTCCAAAGTAAAAAAAATTTAGGATTCCTTGGGGATCAAAGGTGATGATATGATGATGATGGATGATATGGATGTTTTGGCTTTTGATAAATCTTGAATGAGACACTAGGCTTTAGGACTTTGCAGATTTTGAATTTGATTGGATTTGGGATTTGGGATTTTGTCCTTGATTTTGATTTTGATTTTGTTTTGATTTCAAACAAAAGGACCCTAAGATGTTCGATAATGATCTAAGGGATAGATTTGTTCAAAGGATGATGATTTGAATATGTGTGAGGAGAAGGATGCATCTACCCACACATATTCAAACAAGATAATAGCTTTTGCTAAGCATATGAAGAAGGATTCATCTTCATATACTAAGCTAGGCAATATGATTTGGATAACTTTGACTAAGCATATGCAAAAGGATGCATCTACACATACCTAGCCAAAGGTGATTTTGATAATGTTTTCAAGGATATAGTCTCAATCATTTGGACGATTTTTTATTTTTCCACAAAGCCTAGTATCAAGGATGATTTTAAGATTTTCCAAAAGATGATTTATGAGATGGATTTGTTTTGATGTTTTGAAGGATGGATGAAAGAAGTTTTGATTTGTTATGATCCTTAGGTGAACCTAAAAAAGACACTTTGTTTTCCTAGACCTAGGTATTGAAGAGCATGCAAATGCTTCCTAAACACCTTTGTAACCAAGAAATGATTTCATTTGAACATTCATTTTCATATTTCCAATGATTTTTGCTTTGGGATTTGTGAGTCTTCAATCACACATCAAAATTCATTTTGCTTAGCTTTGCTTAATGGCTTTATTTTACCAAAAACACTTTCTTTGATTAAGTATTCAAACTAAGATGTCCAATGTCTTAATTTCTTCAAAACCCCACAAGATATGTTATGTGGAATTTCAATGAACTTAAGGCAAGGGTTTTCCTATTGTTTACTTAAGGAGACAAATTGAGATATAATCCCATGTTTAGAAACCTCTAAGGATGTGAATCTCAAGGGAAAGCAATAACATATGGATTGAGTCATTGGTATTTGTCTCCAAAAAGGGTTTGACATTTGAATGATAGTGTTAAGTGTTTGTTTCCATGATGTTTTCGATCAAGCAATGCATTTTGTAACCCAGGAACAAGTACAATCCTATGGATGTGTAAGACAATATTTGTTGGATTCCCACTTGGACAAATCCAGCTACGCTTATCTCTAGCAAATGGTTAGATGTTTGACCCCATTGGCTCCCCTCCACGACACTCACTTATACGGGACATCCAAGCATTAACACCCATGAAACTCCCATGGCATGTTTTTCATTTCTACTAGAAGACCGTAAAAGTGTGGGACAGCTTCAGAACGATCATTCTTGCACCAACCAATAGATTAAAGGATTTTGGAAATTTCTAGCACATGGGTTTTAATAAGAACTTTTCGTTCGTGGAGATTAACCCATACGGCAAGAGTCCCCTTTCAGATCCATCTTGTCAGAATCAACCACGTGATATTGGCGTTTCATCCAATATCCACATTTATATCCCAGCTGGAAATACTCTTAGCTTTAGAGTGTTACCGGTTGAGTTGTTCCCTTGGGTGAGTATTTTTTACCCAAGGCAGGCCCTCTAGGATAAACAAAAGTGAATGAAGAACAATATTCGTAACTTGATCAATCCATGTAGGCAATAAAGAGAGAGAATATATGCAACAAAGCCCCCACTCACACTCGCACAAGATTTTGTTCAATTTTAAGCCCAAATCAAAGTGTGTAGGTGATTGCTTTATCTTAAACCAAAGTCATGAAAAAGGCCTTTTGATTCTAAGATTGCTATAAATCATGAGAGAAGTGCATACGTCCTTTTTTAATTGCTTTAGTTTAAGTAAGCCTTCACGAAAAACAAAGCTACACTTGTTCTTTTTAAATCCTCAAAGCAAAGTGTGAGTTCATTTTCGAGCAACAAATCACAAGTGAGAGACATTTGTTCAATTTTTTAATCCAAGAAACAAAATCTAGTAATTTTTTTATCCTAAAGTTCGTTTTAACCTTTGCAAGAAGAAATTGAAAGGTTCTTTTTAAGCCCAAAGGAAGATTAGTGTCCTAAGAAAAACGAGATGACAAATTCTTAAAGAAGTGTTAAACAAACACTTAAGTGTTTAAAAACACTTTGATTGAATGAAATATCATCATGCTTCTCTTTCTTTTGATTTTGATTCCTAACCTACAAAGAGGAAAAACCAATCAGATTCTGTAAAAACATTGAAATAAAAAAGGAGAAAATAGAGGAAAAATCAGTCATAAATCAAAAGCACATGCTAAAATTAAATTTTCCCTTTTTACTGTCTCCTAGTGTCACAACTCGTGAAGGCGTCATAGTTTTTTCTCCCAGTGGTGCTCTCACAGTGCTGCCTACCAGTTAGCGGCGCTTTGTGTCAGGACAGAGAGCTCAACTGTGTCACAATTTTCACCTAGCATCACAGTTTGCATCCAGCGTCGGAGTTCAATATTTTTTGAAAATTTTTGCAGGTCAGCGAGTCTAGCGGTAGAGTTTGAAATTCAAAATTTTTGGCGGGACGAGTCTAGCAGTGCAGTTTGCGTTTTAAGTGGTGCCATATAGTGACGCTAACGAGCCCGCGGTGCCAAAACAATGACGTTGAGCTCCCAGTGTTGGAATTTTCTGTGTGTAAATAAAAATGCAGAAATTTCAAGAGAATATTAGAAATAATGATATCCAGCCCTCCTTCTAGCACCAAATGTGTGAACCCCAACCTTGGTACTTGCAAAACAACAAGAGTAAACAAGTTAGATAAGTGATTGCAAGCCAAAACAAGGATTCCCCATGAAATCCATTTACAACATTCAAAATAGGCAAGAAAATAATGAAGAACACAATATAAATGATAAACTAAATTGAATCATAATTCAAATGTGCAAACTCATAATCCCATGGGGGAATTGGTGCCAATTTGATGTGAAAATTGGCCCTTTCCCAATTCCTAAGATGCAAGCTTTGAATGTTGAAGAGATTGATCCACTTTGTTGATGAAGAATGAAGACTCCAAGCCAAAAATCTGCAAAACCTAGCTATGACTCAATGATAATGGATGAAATTCAAGAGATATTTGAGCATGGTAACTTTGTTTGGATTGTGGATGATAAAATGAGGATATGAGCATTTCATTTATAGAACTTCAAGATGGATGTATGTCCAAATTTGAGCAATGTAGGACTAACATTAATCCAATGATATGGTGCCACTTGTCAAGCTATGAATGGATGATGGATGTGCAAGATTTGGGGTTTGTGCCAATAAATGCATAAATTTGAATTTCAAATTTGTTGAAATGACATGTAAGAGGGAAGGTAAAATGCAATAAATGCCACTTGGCTCAAGGCAAAGGACATGTAAGAGGAAGTTATTGCCTTGTTGGATGTACATGTTGACTTGGAATTTTTGAACTCAAATTGAGAGAATATTCCAAAAGATACCATGTGAGGAAAATAGGGATTTAATAAATGAATTAAATCTATTTTCATGTGCAACTTGCATTATCTAGAGGATGGGACAGGAGATTAGATTAAATTAATCAAGGGTTAATTAATTTAGCAGGAGGTTTGATGATGTGACTTATTTGACTTACATTTACAGATTTATTTAAATAAAATAAGAGAGGAAAATGACAAGAGACTAATTAAATAAGGATTTTGATTTATTTAATTAAAAGAGATGGTGTTAGATTAAATCAAATAAGGTTTTAATTTATTTAATTTAATGCATAGACTTTAGAGATTTAATCAAATAAATTGAGTATTTAATTAAATAGGGATAATTAGATCAGGTGGATTGATTTAATTAACAAGAGAGAATGACTTAATTAGAAAAAATGATTTATTTAATTAAGGGATGAAAGTTGATGAATTTAATCAGACAGGGGAATTGGATTAAATGGTTAGACCAAGGGATGATTATGGAAGAAACGATGTTAGGATCATATGCATGGTGTCAATTAGTATATTTTATGTGTGTACAAGTACCTACGAGGCGGGGTCTTACATCCCCCTCCCCTTAACTGAGACTTCCTCCTAGAAGTTGTTAAGGTCAAGAAAAGAAATCTCAATGTAGCAATGCAAATAAATCTATTAGAATATAAATTACTCTACTTTCTTGTTGAAGAAATCATAGAATTCAACCATTAAGCAGACATTAAATTAATCCCTTTCATGAATCAAGCATCTAAATGCTTAGAAAAAAAAATTCCACCATAGAACATTTATTCAATACAGTCGCATTATAACAAAAGTTAGTAGTATCCATGTAGTTAATATTCTTGAAATCAATATGTATCCAAAACATTAACATCCTTAGATACCCTTCAAGGTTCTCTTTTGCATCAAAAACATCACTCATGATGTTTGAAAATATTTTTGTTCTATTATCAATTCATGTCCCAAAACTCGTAGTCTCAATTTTAACTATCACTTTCTTTCTCACATAACAGTCAAGTATTTCCACATGTAATTTATTTACAAATTTACCCACACTTCACAAAAATTACACATAAATTACAACACAAGGCTCAATGGGGTTTATAGGGATGGATACTCTTGGATACCACTTGAGGCCCTTCTCTAAGGACTCCTCCATACAAATAAGAATAATCATAGAATGAGGGAAAGAATGGATTGATGACCATCCCATACCGGTTCCATTCACAACCCCTTTCAAATATAATTCCCCAGTGCATCTACTCCCCTATACGACCTACCAAGGAACCCCTCAGGATATGGCAGTTTACATATGTCACATTACACCATGCTTACCAGCAGTTAAAAAACATTAAGAAAACCTCAAGTCGAGAAATCATAAGATCATAAACCAACATTTCAATAAAACATAAAATTATAAAATCAAGAGAAAAACCAAATAAAGATCAATTGTAGCTACATTTCAACATTCCAATCTTAATTCAAAAATGAAATTAAATAAGTCCTTGAGGAAATTTGGACTATAACAACCTTCAAGTGGCTCAATAGCCTAATACAATAAATAGAAAATTCCACATTGTTGTTACATAATAAAATAAAATATCAATCAAGAATTACCAATAATTCATATTCCAATAATAAAAACTACACATTATGAGCACCACGTGACTTGATAAGCCACCTAAGGGGAGGAAGGGAATGGTGGTTCTCTAACCACATAAGTATAATAGCATGCAATAATTCAGTGGTCCTTGACTACATAAATATGAATAATTGGTGGTCCCTGACCACATATATATGCATCACTGGTGGTCCCTGACAACATGAATTTGAGTCACTGGTGGTCCCTAACCACATAAATATGAATCATTGGTGGTCCATGTAATTCCATCCTTTACCCATGGGTTATAAACATCAAGGAATAGGTTTTCACTATGAGCCAACAATTGTGGCTCTCATATGTGAGGGAGTAGGCCACGATCAACATCCATGGGAGGATTACAACGACTCGACATAGATCCTTTATCAGGATTAGGGACAATGCCCTGAGCTCATAATTTCCCGATGGGAGAACATGTGCCTCTCAACCCCTATTTACACTAGCTGCCATCACACTCCCATAAGGGGGAACCAAATGCTAGGGGTACACATTTAACATACAAATAAAACTAATACAAAGGAATACATCACATTTCATTTAATAGACACACTTATACACTTAACACATTCATTTGAACTCACAACTAGCTAGCTTACATAAAGGCCATCACAAAGGGTACACATAGGGGATCGTACATGACATCCCCTCACCCTTATCCCAAGTTGGATACCTTGTATCTCATAATTGGGGCACATCACCTTTACTAGTTTTCCACTTCACAAGTCATAACACAATACACTTTTACAAAATTCACCATATTATAAAACAAAATAATACACTTAAATACATTCTAGATATTTTCTTAAAACAATATTCACTTTGCTTCTTAATTTTGAAGATATCCACTCACTTGCATAAGTAAAAGAAATCACTAGATGATGTGCAACATTAGCTTAGATATATTACTCCATCTTCTTAGAACTCAACAATACTTGGTTCACCACACTTTTCCATCTTGCTCAGTTAGTGTTTGGCATCACTTTAAAATAAAGATCAGTTTTTATATAGTTATCATGCCATTCTTTTTATTTTATTCAACTATGTTTGTTATGTTCACAACATATCCATACAAGTAATACCACTACGTTTTTCACACATGTTAAAGAGAGTTTCCTACTTAATAAGGAAGATAATTAACCATTTTCATTTGAAACATCACAATATGAGACAAAAGATAAATAAATAAGTAAATAAAAAATAAATAAACTCAATGCATAAAACACATGACAAATCATGAAATAGTAGTTCTTAGAACTTATTATTATCTCTTTTATAAATCTTGTATTTTTCTATCTAAGGTTGAACCATCCAATCGTATTGTCATGATCATCATTTTCACAATCATAGCTCCATCTAATCTCATAAGATGCATAATAAGTAAAAGTCTTAAAAAGTTTTCCCTAATTTAAAGTTTTCTCCTTTACATTTGGTTGTAAATTTCCCTCCCTTAAAGAGTAAATATAGTCAATGGTATAGAATACACAACATTAGTTAGAAGTTTTACAAGTCTACTTTAGTGTCTCTTATCTATATTTTAACTTTCCCATCACATAATACACCATGAGCCACACATAATTCATTACTCAATTTATAGTTTCATACAAATGATTATTCAATCCTTATGACATGCACACAACCTTCAAGGTCAACACGTAATTGAGTGTGTTATTACTTCCTATATATGGCATGCATCCTTTCTTACTTGGGCAACAACAAGTCTTTAGTTCTTAACTCATTTATAAGAGAGTAGTAATAGCATGAGTTCTAGATAATGTTTTAACTCCAAATTCTCATTTTGAAAGGATCTCTTCACAATTCTTCTTATGTTTAATTATTATAAGGAGGGTGACTTAAACATCATATTTGCTAGTCCTTAACAATCTTGTTTCAATTGTATTCTTCTATGCCTTCACCTTTGACTTGAATCATAGAAATCATGTTCCTTCATTTACTATTTAATCTTTAAACAATAAGACATAAGAGTTTGGCAGTTGTTATAGTTGCACTAAGTTTACTAGGTCATAGTTTACTTGTAAAAGTGCTTAATTAAATTTTTAGCTTCAACCTTATATTCTATGTAGCATCTAGTTTTGATCCTTTTTCTAAATAGGGTTTACTATGCAGCTTAAGTTTTCAAACATTAGTTTACATTCTTATTCATGCAATCTTATCTACCAACCATTAGTTGACTCACCTTAGAATCTCAAACATTCAATAGCAGGACTCTTTCTTATGTTGAATCATGATTTAAATGAGTTTTAAGAGGCTTATGTGTTATTGATTTCCAAGGTATGGGGGCAAGATCAATTCTAACACATCCCTAAATAGCTCTTTGATATCATCACGTAGAACCAAGGATTATGCACTTCCAAGTTCTACATCTTTAATTTCCTCTTTATCCATTCGCTAATTAACACTAGATGTGTTTGAAATGTATACATGACGAGAGTTATGAGATTTCTAGTGTGGTACTCTTTGTTGAACATATAGTTTATTAATAAATGATGCTTACGAAAAACTTATTCTACAACTAGGTTTTAAAACATGTTAGGCATATTTATGTGTAAATCGATCCTTCATCTTAAGTTTACTCGAGAACATTTAGAAAATTCTAGTACAACCTTCTCAGTTTAAGATAATATTTCTTAATCGCGTTGCCTCTAATTTAAACATTAACCCCATATTCATCTTTTTCGATTACTCTTAACTATGATTTTTTATTTAACCCTTGCCTAAGGTTCACTAGGAGGAATCAATCAATAGTCTCAAAACACTCCCTTATATTTCCTAAGTTTGAAATAATGATTACTTTTCTAAAGTTGAACCATACAGTTAAGAGTAATTTATTTAATTATTCAAGGTTATATGTTACTATCCACAATAATTCAACTTCTCTATCAACGTCATAAATGTCCTTTTTGGTGGAAGAATTTAGCTTTCTCTAATCTTAGGTATTGAAGTGAATCATATTATTTCACTAACTCATCAAAATCTCTAATAACCATATTTAACGACCATTTCTACCTTCCTAAAGTTTAAGGAAAGCATCACATGATGATAGGTCTGATAACTCTTATTAGATGGACTATTGCATCTACAACACTTGCATTATCATAATATTCTTGAGGTATTGCCTTTGGAAGCTAAAGTTTTTTTTTTTTTTGAGTTACTTATCATTAATTAAATACCACAAATGACTAGGGTTTGGCTAGCACATGTTTTTATAAGTTTTAATAAAAATGGTTAATTGTCATTTAATATATCACTATGATTCCCCCCTCTCACGTCATGTTCATCGTCAAACCAAGCAGGACTGTCTGCAATAATAGGGTGATACCCCATTCTCAACATATTTTATTTCAACAGCTGTGATAATGTCTTCTTTGCCTCTTATTTTCGCTTACGATACCCTACTCATCAATTCCCTGGCCCTAATCTTCTGAGGCAATGAGAAGCCCCTTTTATTGTTTTTTTTGTTTCAAACACCTCACCAGCAATGCAGCACAGAAGGAGGATGGCGGCGCTTTGGACATATCCTCTTAGAATGGAGAGATCACGATTGAAGAATTTTGAAGGCTAGGATGAGGTTGGACGCCTAAGGGTTTACTTTGCATTTGAGAGAAATCTATGGACTGTTTTGTTTCACTATATCCCCTACAATTTTCTGACAATGACTGCTCTATTTACTCTCATTCTTGTTTTTAAATTATTAAATATTTGTGATCTTGAGACTTACATTTTGTAAATCTGTTTTGTTATTGTGCAGCAATAGACAGAAATTTTGGGTCTGCATATTTTGTTCATTGTAAAAAGAATTACAGCTTGAAAGTGAATATGTTTGTTCTTTTTCTAAGTCTTCATTCTTTTTGAAAGATCACTCTTTCTTTTTTTTGTTCTTGCTGCTCTATTTAATATACTAGAAATAATGCTTGCAAACCACAAAATACATAGGATAAACAAAACTACTGTATTATTATTATTATTATTATTATTATTGTGTTTTGGATAGCAATCTATTTTTTTTGCCCTGGTTGTTCTTCTCATATTGTTAATGGCGACCATAAGTTTTATTTTTATTTTACTATGTATCTTTAAAATAATTTTCAAAGTTTAAATGATATATTTGATAATACTTGAATATATATATATCTAACAGATTTTCAAATATTCCAGCATTTCTATAAATATATATTGAATATATCTACTCTTTATTTATCTTTTACTATATATGTGTGTGTGTGTGTGTGTGTTTCGTATATCAAATGAAGTGGGAGTATACATTTTGGAGTATGTGAATGTATGTATTTTGTATCTATATACATATATATACAGATCTATTATATATTTTTAATCTTTTATCTCATTCATTCATATTTTATATGTTCATTATTAAGCATAATTTTCTTTTAAAATTGGTAAAAAGGAAAAAAAATATATATACATTTATCAACTCTCTTTCTTTTCACTAGTTTCCTCAAATTTATTATTCTACTTAATAATCCATACCCATGGTTATGGAAATTGTAAATAAGACTTTAACATAGAGATTCATAGACTTTTATTGATGCTTAAGGTTTCCATTTGCAATAAAAATACTCAATATCTTTAAATAATATTTTGGCCTTGTTCACTACACATTTAAATACACATGCTAAGCATTCATTCAATGGAAAGAGAAAGTAAATTGAGATTTACATAGTATTTCCCTCATCTCTCAATAAAAATAACCTTTAGCTCAAACATTTCATTTAACACATTTATAAAGTGTGTCCTTTCATAAAAAGATGCAACCCTCCAAGTAAACCTTCCATATTAGAACAAAATTTAAGGAATACAATGAAAACACATAAACAGATAAGTCTTTCTCTTTCTATTATCTCTCATGCTACATCGAAACACTAGCTTCCTTTATTACAAACATATTTAAGGAAATATAATGAAGGACACATAGTTGGTTAAGGCTTGCTCTCCACCCTACCGTAATGGCGTCATGGAGCCTCGTGGGCTTTAACCATACCCCCGAGCAAGTATTTCTCTTAGCTCCACAATGATAAATGGAGCTCTTTCACATTTTTACAAGGAATAAGACTAACACAATACAAGTTTTAGGTATCTAGTTTTTACTCTATATTTCAACCATGATCCCTACTATATGACAACATTTTACAGCAATAAAAAAAAAAAAAATGGGAATAGGAAAAACTTATCTCTTTTCTTTTAGATAGAGGGACTAAAATCTTGCAACCATACTTCCTCTTCAAGCCAATCCATCCTGGTCATTGTCTATCCAAAAAGTGAACTACTCTCCTTTTCTCATTCTCTCTTCCCTCTCCACTCAAGTTCTCTAAGAGGAGAAGTGGGTAACGCCCAAATCTTCCATCTTCTTGAGATATATAAGGATCATCCAAATCTACACTCTTTCCCACAAGTACTCACACGTGTGTGAATCTTGTGCGAATTCCAAGAAATTTTGGGGAGTAGAAGGTTGAGAGTGACAAGTCACTCTTCCCAAGCCCCAACACTTTTTTGAATTTGTCACATTCATGAATGTGGACTTTTGAGGGGTCTTTTCACATTCCAAGGACAAGTTCACATGTGTCAAAATTAAATGCAAGAATATCACCAAAGATCACTGTATTTATCATCCATAATATATCTAATCATCAATTCAAGAAAGGCATATAACAAATTAGGATTTTATTGAGTACTGTGTGAACCCCATCCTTGGTACCTACAAAACAATAAGAGTAAACAAGTTAGACAAGTGATTGCAAGCCAAAACAAGGATTCCCCATGAAATCCATTTACAACATGCAAAATAGGAAAGAAAATAATGAAGAACACAATATAAATAATAAACTAAATTGAATCCTAATTCAAATGTGCAAACTCATAATCCCATGGGGGAATGTGAAAATTGGCCCTTTCCCAATTCCTAAGATGCAAGCTTCGAATGTTGAAGAGATTGATCCACTTTGTTGATGAAGAATGAAGACTCCAAGCCAAAAATCTGCAAAACCTAGCTATGACTCAATGATAATGGATGAAATTCAAGAGATATTTGAGCATTGTAACTTTGTTTGGATTGTGGATGATAAAATGAGGATATGAGCATTTCATTTATAGAACTTCAAGATGGATGAATGTCCAAATTTGAGCATTGTGGGACTAACATTCATCCAATGATATGGTGCCACTTGTCAAGCTATGAATGGATGATGGATGTGCAAGATTTGGGGTTTGTGCCAATATATGCATAAATTTTAATTTTAATTTTTTTGAAATGACATGTAAGAGGGAAGGGAAAATGCAATAAATGCCACTTGGATCAAGGCAAAGGACATGTAAGAGGAAGTTATTGCCTTGTTGGATGTACATGTTAACTTGGAATTTTTGAATTCAAATTGAGAGAATATTCCAAAAGATGCCATGTGAGGAATATAGGGATTTAATAAATGAATTAAATCTATTTTCATGTAAAACTTGCATTAGCTAGAGGATGGGATATGAGATTAGATTAAATTAATCAAGGGTTAATTAATTTAACAGGAGATTTGATGATGTGACTTAATTGACTTAGATTTATAAATTTATTTAAATCAAATAACAGAGGAATATGACAAGAGACTAATAAAATAAGGATTTTGATTTATTTAATTAAAAGAGATGGTGTTAGATTAAATCAAAAAAGATTTTAATTTATTTAATTTAATGGATAGACTTTAGAGATTTAATCAAATAAATTAATTATTTAATTAAATAGGGTTAAATAGATCAGATGGATTGATTTAATTAACAAGAGAGAGTGACTTAATTAGACAAAATAATTTATTTAATTAAGGAATGAAAGTTGATGAATTTAATCAAACAGGGGAATTTGATTAAATGGTTAAACTGAAGGATGATTCTGGAAGAAATGATGTTAGTGAGTCAGGATTAGATGCATGATGTGAATCAGTATATTTTGTGTGTCTACATTTTGCCCCTCTTTGAAATGCACTCGTTGTGTTGGTTCAAAGAATAAATGATCTCAATCAAAGCCAAAATTTTTGAAACTTAAAAAAATTGCCCCACTACTGCATGGCGAGAGAAAACATGCCATTATAATTCCCCCTCGAGAGATCGGATGAAAATTTTAACTTTTTGGGTGATCTTGCGAAAAAAGATGACAAAGTACCTGATAGGTTTGAAAGGGGTCTGGAAGGCTAAAAATGTGTCTAAACACAATAAAACGATGAAAACAAACCTCAAATAGACAAAATAGGTTCGAGGGTCCAAAATGCTAGCAGGACAGCCCTTGAGGGTCAAAAAACCCTAATTTTTAGGCTTAAAAGGGGCCCGAGGGGTCACTTTCAAGTCATTTTCACACACATCCACTAGCAACCTTGAGATTTGAGCTTTGACCCTCTAGCAATATGGCACAACGACAGCTTCCCTTGCACATCAGCGATCGATTTCGGACCTACCAGCACCCACCTGGCATCGGGGCACCAGTATGTGACCCTTACCCTAGCTTACATTTTTCATTTAATGCTATAATTAATGCTTTAAAGGGGAGCTCGCCTCCAACAATGCTATATAGCACTACTTGCAATTTCAACTGCAGCGCGCCATGCCATTTTGTGCTGCAGTGGTGCTATTTAGCGTTGCAGCGATGTAGTTCAGAGTTTAGATACTCTAACACTAGGCTCAGGCTCGGTGGGTTGGTTTGGGTAAAGTGTGCCACGGCGGCACCTTTTTCACCCAAACTGTGACGCTAGAGGAGAAAGTGCACCGTAGGGCACCATTTGGCTCTTTTTGGGCTCAAGCATCCGAGTTTGACTAAAATCAAACTGCGACGCCTTCACAAACTGCATTGCTGGGAACTTTCTTGGAGCGTTCGACGAGGAATTTTTTAAAATTTTCTAACACGCTGACCTTCCTTGATGCAGGACGAGCCTAGGTAGCTTTACTCTTGGGAGCACCAGTCATGAGATTTGGCTAGCATCCTACAGGACTTGAGCGATAAATTCCAAGATCGACTAGGAGTTGCAGGATTATGGCACATTGTGTACACAGCGCCCATGCGTACCCACCTCAGCATGCTATCAGCACTGGCTGAGAGGTGGCACAGCGAGACATCGTCATTTCATCTCCCCACTAGCGAGGCCACCATCACCCTGGAGGATGTTTGGTACATTCTGTGATTGCTTATTCATGGGCAACGAGTGATATTTGATATGTATGAGGGACACGAGTCCTCACCACACGGGACATTATTTACTGCGAGGGACATATTGAGTTGGAGCGCTACAGGGTTATAGCACCTTTTTACTGGACAATTGTAGCCATCATTTCGGGTCTCATTGCCCCAGATCGACGAGGGCAATATTTCAGTCCCTGTTGGGGATATTGCTAGGAGCAGATTATCCGAGAAAGGCCGATTCACTTTGCATGGGGACTTGTGCTGCTAGCCTCGCTTTACAGAGACTTGCATGAGTATGTATACATGGATAGCAGGGTGATGAGGGCTGGAGTGACTTTGCTTCATGTTTGGGCATGGAAGCACATTTATGTGCTACGTCCATAGGTCGTTCCAGTTCTGATGGGGGCAGAGGATGCCCTCATGGAACAATACAGAGGCGGTGTGTCCTTTACACACATTGGTGAGCACGGGATCCCCTATTGGAGGCAGGTCCTAGATGAGATTCTTGTGTTCACATGGAGATCATACCCTCGTCAACCCAGATGAGCCGATGATGCTGACCAGATGTTCTTCTACTGCCAAGACTGCTATATGCAAGGGTGGGAGCACACGATGATCGAGCAGTACCTGCCTGGGCCCGTACAACGTTAGTTCGGAGAGCCACAGGATCGACCCGATGATGGCTATGTAGCCATCTTTGCATGCAGCATGACATAGATATCATGGGGACATGGTATTCCTACCTCTGATGCAATTGATAGCTTTCGACACTTGGTAGCCCGACCATGGGGCTATGATCAGGGTTTGGAAGATCCAGGGACCACTTAGGCTTAGAGGGATTGGTTCAGACCTCCTCTTCGGTTGACCATTCCAGGTGAGGATCCAAATCCACACAGAGTCAGGGGCAGAGGGAGAGGATGAGGATGAGGATGGGATCCAACAGTTGCACCTCCAGTCCCACTAGGTCATGGGGATTTCCACATGCAGTATCAGTAGCAGGAGCCGCCAGTCCCACCGCCACAAGCCGAGGGTGAGGATCAAGTTCACATGCAGCCATGGGTATAGCCATAGGGATAGGCAGATGGTCGGGATGCACTGATTGCATAGCTCAAGGCCCAGGTTCAGGCATTGACAATAGAGAGAGACCAGGTGAGGGCTGAGAGAGAGCAGCTCAGAGCAGAGAGGGATCCGGTTGTGTAGCAGAGACAGGCTGCAGAACTACAGGCAGCTATAGAGCTAGGCCACAGGAAGCAGATCGAGAGTATGATAGCCTCCTCCTCCTAGGGTACAGTGCCAGTACGATCTTACAGGGATGATATATGAGAGATAGAGTACTACCGTCGGGCCTACCATGACAGCATACCTAGAGCAGATTGGGTCCTAGAATACTCAGAGCGGGCCAGCCAGAGACCATCAGAGGGTCATGGTGACAAGGGTGAAGGCAGTATCTAGGACTGAGCTTGATTGGGATATTATGATGTACTTTTTGTGGCTTGTGGGCCTATTTTTGATAGCCCGATGGGCATATTTTACTGATTGAGATATATGTCTATAGTGATCTGATTTATTCTTTGTACTATTACAGTGACATTATTGATGATATACATGAGCCAATTTTGATGTGATGAAATGCGTATTCTTTATTTGTGCATGTATGATTCTATTTCGATATGCTATGGATGCATTTATTTCTATATGCTTTGCAGTGATGTCTTTATGGATGTATTTATTTCTAATGATGTATGTGTTATGATTATGACTAACAGATCTATATTATGCTAACCTATGATATGATGTGCAATGATGTGTGGAATATGCTTGTATATGAGATGATTTATGGATGGATGTGATATGATGCAATGGTCGTGATATGATGCAAATGAAATGTTGTTAATTCTTAATGAAATGGTTTTATGAGATGCTTAGAATAACAAATTTTATTATCCTGTATGTAATGAAATGATATGTATGTGATGCAATGGTATATTAATGCAAAATGATATGTTGATGCGTAATGTGATGTGAACGTAAAAGTGGTGATATGATGCCATTTATGTTATGTAAGTATGTATGCCTAATGAATTTAAATTCTTATATACCTATTGATTATGCGAAAAATGGTTATGAAATGTTTATGTAGATGCTTATGTGATGATTTATGTGATAGATGGTAATATGAAATGGTTATGAGATGCAAATGAATGTTTATGCAATGATTGATATAATGCCACGAGATGTAATGTAATGGTTGGAAATGCAATGACATGGATGCACCTATTTATGAAGAATGTTTATGATAACCTATTTATATGATGATGGATATGTGATGTGTATGTTTCCTATGTGATATGCTTATGCAATATGCTAATGGCTTGTGGATGCAGGATCAGTGAGGATGATGGTGATGATGATCAACTATCATAGTACTTTGTTAGTGCGATTAGTGAGAAAAGAAGAAGTTATTTCAACAAGACACAAGATGATGCAAATGCAAATGATGATGATGATGATGATGATGATTACTTGCCGAGGAATTGGGATTTCCAAGGGGCCAAATTTTCTTATGTTTGATAACACATGTGGTAAAATGCATCAAGGTATAGAAAACCAGGATGGCGTTGTACCCAGTGAGATGGACTTTGACTTGACAATTAGATAGGAGTATTCTTGTTCACACCTGACACACGGAAACCTTGCTAGGATGTACTTCAAAAATTTCAGACACCTCAAACCAAAACACAAAAAGGTAAACCTATCCATGTGATAGTCAACAAGTTTCCCTAGACTTCTTCCATACACACCTAACAAAGCAAGTATTCTCCGAGGTTATATTACAAGAACGTCCAACAAGCAGAGCAAACAAAGGATAATGACCGTTGCCCTATTTCTATTTCTCTAAATCTTCTGTTTGGGACATCATCAAGAAGTCCTTGGAATGAGCACAAGTAAGATAAATCAAAAGATAAAGACCAAGTAAACAAACAAACTGGTGCTCTTCAATACCGCTAATAGAAAAAGGATGTGTTTTCTAAGGATCAGAACCGAAACTTATTGCCAAAAGATAATGCCCATTGTAGGAAGGATGCATCCTAGGACATGTTAGTCAATGGTGGCACATCATTTTGTTTATCCAAAGTGCTCTAAGGGATGATTGATATGGAACTGACAGGATGATAAGTTACCAATATGAAGAGATGACCAACTTGCTTACGCACTAACCTAGACTTAAGACTTGACATTTAGAGTTCTAGTCATAATCTGCTAGGCTTATTTCTAACTGTTTCACCAAAGGTTGATTATCACAATTAGTTTATTATGAGTGGTGATTATTGTGGGTGCAAGCGAGATGAGACGGATGGATTTTTCAAATATTTGGATGTTTTTGATCTTTTTGCAATGTTTTGAGGCTGTTTTTGGTATTTTTTTGAGATTTTCAAATATTTTGATTTTCCAATGTTTTGGATTTTCTGAGATTTTTACCAAGAGACTAACCTAAAGAGCTATCTTAGGGGCCTTGGGGGCTGATCAAAAAATTATCCTTGCCTACGTTATACATGCAGAGACCAAGTAGTTCAACTAGACGACTTTACCAATTTATAGATGACGATATACATGATGAGATGTCAGTTTCTTATGACAGACTCCTATAGGAATGACCTAAATGTCTCAAGGGATGATCAAAGATCAACCTTGCCTACGTTCAAGCTCAGAGACAACGTAGTTCAACAAGACAACTCTTTTTTTGACTTTTTGACAGACTTTTTGACTTGTTTTTGGATTTTGATATGTTTTGATGTTTTTGGATTTTGTGTTTTTTTTTATGTTTTTGGATTTTGAGGACTTTAAGATCATACACGAATCTAATCTGATTAAGACAATGCCCCCAGCGTGATGTCATAGACTACCCCGATAAAGGCAGGACAATCTAACCTTGAGGATGGGTCGAGTAGTACTAGGAGGGATCATGATACGAAAACAGGACCAAGCTATGGTGCAGATGCGAGTGGATGAGTGATGGATGGGGACCTGAATGCGATGGATGATGGAAGTGAAATGGATGGATGCAGAACAAGTCATACAAATCTTGGTGGATGGAAAGTGCTTATTTACACAAGGTGCCTATTTGCCAGGTTTTCACCAAGGTACTTGTCCACAATGCCACAAAAGTGGTTTTCACTAGAGGACAATTTTTTTCTTTACTTTTTTTCAATCCTTTTTCCAAATTTTTTTGGATTTTTTTGCTTTTTTGCTTTTTTTGTTGTTACTAAGACACCTGTTTTCCAGGTTTTTGCCTAAGTAACCATTTTTTTAGGACTTTTTCTGAGTTTTTGGATTTTTCAATTCTATACCTTGAAATATTTACACATAATTTTTTTTGAGATGGGAGTTATTCATTGGCTCCTATAGAGGTTCCCCTTTGGGTGTTGATAACTGATATGCCCTTGATTTGTAACTTGTTGTTATGACGAAAGGTCCTAACCAATTAGGTTTGAACTTGCCTTTGTTGCTTGCGTTTAGGACATTTTTCTAATTTTCTTTTAAGACCAGTTCTCCAACTTGGAAAGTTTTGCTTCTGGTTTTCTTGTTGTAGCTTCGTTTGAGTCTATTTTGATAGACTTGCAAGTGATTCAAAGCATCTATGCGTCTCTCATCTAGTAACTCCAACTCATTTAATCTTGATACCCAATACTCTTCATCTGTGATGAGGTTTTGCAATGATATTCTAAGGGATGGTAGCTCGATCTCAATGGGGAGGACGGGTTCTGATCTGTAGACCAAGGAAAAGGGGGTGGCACCAGTGGGTGTGTGGATGCTGGTTTGATAAGCCCAGAGGGCGGGATTTAGCTACAGATGCCAGTCATGACCTGTGTCATTGACTATTTTCTTGAGGATTTTGAGGATAGTTTTGTTCGTAGCTTCTGCTTGGCCATTGCCTTGGGGATAGAACGGGGTGGAGAAGCGATGCTAGATTTTGAATTTCTTGCACAAGTTGCGAACCTCCTGGTTCTTGAATGGTGTCCCATTATCTAAGATAATCGCTTGTGGGACACCATAACGATAGATGAGATAGTTCAAGATGAATTTTGAGATCTTCTTCCCAGTGATATACGTCATAGGTATGGCCTTCACCCCCTTAGTGAAGTACTCAGTTGTAGTTATGATGAACTTGTGACCATTGGATGAGGTGGGTGCGATTTTCCCAATGAGATCGAGTCCCCACTGTGAAAAGGGCCATGGTGTGACGATAGGGTGGAGCTCTTGAGCTGGAGCATGGATGAGGTCCCCATGCTGCTGACATTGTAGACACCTTTTAACATGATCATGTGCTTCTTTATCCATTGTGGGCCAATAATACCCCATCCTCAGCAATTTCTTGGCTATGGTCATTCCACTTGACTGTGAACCACATAATACTATTGTGTACCTCAGTTAAAGCGGTTAATGTCTCCTCAACATTTAAGCAGTGTAGCAAGGTACCTTCTATGCTTCTACAGTATATGGTACCACCTAAGACGACAAATCTAGATGCCTTTTTAACAAAGGTTTGTTTTAGGTTTGATGGTAGGTCAGTGGGTATGACTCCTATGCGAAGGTATGTATAGATGTGATACCAAGGATCGCCAGGACCAACGATTTCACACACATATTCTGATTTTGGTACCTTGAATGTGGATACAAGAAGTTGCTCGATCAGAAATTCATATTTTGGGATGTTATTGGGCATATCTAATAGGGACCCAATTGTAGCCATCACATCTGCTACTTTGTTGTTGGTTCTAGGAATCTGATCAAATTTTATGTCAATGAAGGATTCCTTTAGAGTCTCCACCAATTTCTTGTATGGAGTGAGCTTGTCATCCTTAGTCTGATATTCATTATTGACCTGATTTAAGATCAACTGAGAGTCTCCATACACCTTGAGAGCTATGATGTTCCATTGCACTGCTATCCTGAGACCTATAGTCAAAGCCTCATATCTTGCAATATTATTAGTGCAAGGAAATGCTAATTTGTATGACCTTGGTATGCAATCCCCTTGTGGGGTGATGAAGAAGACACCAACTCCTGATCCCTGTTGTGTGTATGAACCATCGAAGTATAGTTTCCAGTGGTCCGCTACGTTGAGGTTAAAAATGAATTTGTCTAGAAATTCAAATACAAGAGGATTCTCAGCATAAATTGGTCCCTTTGCCAGTTAATCTGCAATAACTTGACCTTTAATGGCTTTTCACTCTACATACTCGATGTCATACTCTGACAGTATCATTACCCATTTTTCCATTCTTCTTGTGAGCATTGCCTTTGACAAGAGATACTTGAGGGGATCAATTTTTGCGATGAGCTTTATCTTGTCTTCCAAAATGTAATGTTTGAACTTTTGGGATGCAAACACTACTGCGAGGCATGCTTTTTCGATGAATGAGTAGTTTATCTCATGACCGACCATTGTCCTACTGATATAGTAGATAGCCCTCTTCATTCCGTTTTCATCATGCTAAGTAAGAAGAGCTCCAAGGGTTTTCGTTGTTGCTAAGACATATAAGATCAATGGCTTTCTGGGGATAGGTGGCATTAAAATTGGTGGTGTCAGTAGATATTCCTTGATTTTGTTAAATGCATCTTCACATTTTGTATCCCATTTGTACACTACTCCCTTGTGGAGTAGGTGAGAATATGGGTTTTGCTTGTCTGCCAGTTGTGCTATGAATTGTCAGATGGATTGAAGTCTGCCTTGGAGGCCTCTCAGTTTTTTTAATGTTGTTAGTGCTTCCATCTCTAGGATTACTTTCACCTTTGTTGGATCCACCTCGATACCCCTCATGGACACTATGTATCCTAGTAATTTTCTTGATTGTACACCGAAGACATAATTCTTGGGATTTAGTCTAACTTTGTATTCCTCTAGTCTGTCAAAGATAGCACTTTGGGTTGCTATATGATCTTGTCTTTTTCTTGACTTAAGTAGAATGTCATCAACATAGTCTTCAATTGTTTTATGAATCATGTCATGGAATATCAACATCATGGCCCTTTGATAGGTTGCTCCTACATTCTTTAGGTTGAAAGGCATCATGTTCCAGCAGTAGGTCCCCCATGGACAAGTGAAAGCTATCTTATGTTGATCTTCTTTTGCTATCATGATCTGGTTATATCCTGAGAATCCATCCATTAGTGATAGCATCTCATGTTCTGCTGTCATTTCTACTATCATGTCAATGTTGGGAAGTGGGAAATCATCTTTCAGATATGCCTTGTTCAAATCTCTGAAGTTCGTACAGATTCTAATGGCTCCGTCATGTTTTGAAATAGGTACCAAGTTTGATACCCATTCCGGATTGTCAATTGGTTGTATAAATCCTACATCTAACAACTTTTTGAGTTCCATTTTGACCAATAAGGCTATTTGAGGGTGCATTTTCTGAAGCTTTTGTTTCACTGGCTTTGCTTCTAGATACACTGCTAAGTGATGAACCACAGTCTCTGGATCAAGTCATGGCATGTCAGCATAACTCCATGAGCAGTTTATTTTCCTTTCCTTTAGGAATGCTGCTAGGAGTTCTTGCTCTTCTGATAATAGTGATTGCGCATAAAATGTGATATGTGGGGTCTCCTTTGTACCTATGTTGACAGGATTGCATTTTTTGTCCAAGACTGCTGACTTTTCCTGATGAATATCTCTTAAAGGAAGATTGAATCCTTCATCCTCGGGTGCCTCAGAGAAGTTTTCATTGTTGGATACGTCTTTCTTTTTACTTTTTTCTTGTCAGAGATTGCCACAGTGTGGTTTTCACTCAAAGACTTGGATATGATTCTTAGTTTCTCACTTTTGTGACTGAAGGATTCAATCGTTTCCCTATAATAGGCATGTGTGTCCAACTCTATTATAAACCCTACCTTATGATCTCCATTTGGAATGTTATCCCTCAATCCCATGAATTTTGAGAGTGCTTCATCATTTTCAAATGTATCAAGAACTAGTGGTCCTTCTTGGTCGTAGTCGATGAGTTAGGGATATACTAAATGGATCTCATGATTTTGATGGTTTGTTTCAAAGGAGAGGGTGCTAATCATGCAAAGGATAGTATCCTTGAATAACCTAGGTAAATTGGTCAAGTGATCCTTATCATCGCTACTACTACAGACATTGGTTATATCAAATGTAAAGTTATCTATGACACGACTTGTAGATATGGGTAGATGTAATTCTGTTGCGGTTGGCTGAGGAGAAATATTAACCATTCTAACTGGAGGACTTCAGACACATATGGTTATACTCAGAGGGGTACATCCAAGGCCAAGATTTGTTATTGGTCGCGTCTCTAGCATGATGGGTATTATGATCCCATTGTCGTTTTGTCCCAGTCTTTGATTTCTTTCATAACCCATTACGAGCATTATTTGTAGGCCCTTGCTTCTCTCATCCATTGGTAAATCTGGTACTGGTCTTTCATCTTGATAGAGCATGTGTGATGGATTTGTATAAATTATCTCTTGGCCAAGGTCTCCCCAGCTTGTGAATTTAGGATAGTTTTTAGGAGATGTTTGTGATGTGGACACTTGATTTTCCTGTGGACGACCTCATGATCTAGGAGATTGTGGTAACCCTCCTACCACAAAAGCATTGTTAGGTAGCTTGTAGCTTCCACAACCATCCTCCTAGATAATGAGCTTGATGTCAGAGATGGTGGGGATGGTGTGAGTGGTGGGTGTCTTTGTCATAGAAGTGGATGCGAGGGTGGCCATATCGATGTATTGTGTGGATCGGCCCTCATCATTCTTGGGTACTTGGGGGATTTTGTAATACTTTGCTTCGATATTTTTGCAATATGAGAATGGTTAAGGATCTCCATGGATGGTAACTTCTTGTCCATTATGTGTAAATTTCACACATTGGTGGAAAGTTGATGTTATGGATTTCATCGCATGGATCCATGGGCATCCCAAGAGGATATTGTATGGCAAGTCAAGGTCCAAGACCTGACAAGTGGTTTCCATGATTGTAGGCCCTACTTGGATAGGGAGTTTGATTGTGCCCTGAGACAATCTTTCTTGGTCATCATATGCTCTTATCGTGATGCCCTTTCCTTTGTCGATAGAATCTTTTGATATTTTCAATTGTTTGATTAGGCTTAAGGAACATATGTTCAGGCCTGCACTTCCATCCACCAAGACTCTTTTTATTTTTCTCTTGTGCACAATGGCTTCCAAGTGAAGTGCATGATTGTGAGATGGTTGGGTGGGAAAATCTTGGTAAGAAAATGTAATGAGATTAGGCATAATGATATTTCCAACCATAGCTTGGAATTGCTCTGCATCAAGATCTGTGGGGATAGTGGATGAGCTAATGATATTTTTAACAACTCCATGATGGAGATGTGTGTCGAAATTCTCTTTAGTTGGTCTAGGACATTATAGCCATTAGGAACGAATCTAGATGCAGGGGTTTTGTTTGGTTGGGAGGATCTTGCAATGGTGACTTTGCCACCTCTTGTGGTGACTCCACAATCTTTGGCATGTGCGGCCTTGATGGTGATGACCATGTAGTTTTCATTTAGGGAGGCAACAACTATTTCATAAACATGATTTACATTGTCCTTCCCTTTATCATTTTTATTGCCTTTGTTACCATGATTCAGCATCGGATTCGTATATATCTTAAGATCCTAATTTCCCGTAGATGGTTCCACGTTTACGATTCGTTTATCAATGAGATCTTGGATGATTTTTTTGAGTCTCATGTAGTTGTTTGTGGTGTGACCTTTGATTTTATGAAATTCACAAATTTTATTCTCGTTATACTAAGGAGATTTGACAACCCGTTCTTGGTAATTCTCAAATGTAGGAGCTTGAATGATTTTTTCGTCTATCAACTTTTTCTTGATGACTTCTAATGGTTCCCCCAAGGCAATGTACTTTCGCTTGGGGTAATTCTTGCATTGGGGTGGTCCTCTTTGGTCATTAAGATTATTGATGGTTGGATTGTTGTTTGGATGATATGTTGTGTGATGATTGTTTTGGTGTTGTGTTTTGGTGTGGAACACTCATGACCACCTTGGCATCGATGACACCATCATTAGTAACATTTTTGTTCCTTTTCCATGTACAAGGTTTATCGTTGTAATTGGATGGTGGGTGTTTGTTTTGTTGTTCATGGTATGATGTTGATTTTGCGGGTTGAGTCACAAGGGATCTTTCGATGCTAAGCACTTTGGAGATCAAATTATCATATGTGGTGATTCCCTAAACCTTGAGATGAAATGCCAAGTGGCTTTCAAGGTTGGATATGATGGTGCAAACTTGTTGTTCTTCTAGCATGGTCCACTTGCTCTAATTGGCCTTGGATTGCCATCATTGTAGGAATGAAGCAAAAGATTCATTCTTTCCTTGTTTCAGAGCTGAGAGTTCTTTGAGACTAACATCCATTACGATATTGCATGCATAATTTTTAAAGAATGCGTCTCTAATTTGTTGGAATGTTCTAATGCCTAAAGGTAAGCGAGAGAACCATTCTATAGTAGGGCCTACCAAGCTCCTAGGAAATAGCCGCATCAGATAAGTATCATCATATGCAACCTCCATGCAATGAACCTGGAATTCCCTGATGTGATCCTCAGGGTTTCCCATCCCTTGATATTTGTCAAATTTAGGGATCTCAAATCCCTTGGGGAATGGTTTCATTTCTAGGGTCCTATCAAATGGATAAGGACACAAGTTGCTTTGTGTTTTGGTTGTTCACCTTGATTGAAGGTCGAGCACTTGTTGCGAGAGCAACCTAAGTTGTGTCGTCACATCATTTTGTATATCAGGGGGTGGGATGAATGTGTTTTCGGGTCTTGCAATCATGCTTTGGATGGGTGGGTTGGTCAGTGTGTTGTTTGATGGTATCTCTATGTTCTAGCAGGTGAAGTAGGCTTCTACTTGCTTTTGTATGAACAATGCTTGTTGATCTTGTTGCTGTTGCGCTAGAATTTGTGCTGGTTTTTGCGCTTGTTGTTGTTCCAACAATGCTTGTTGTTGTACTTGCTATTGTTCCCACAATGCTTGTTGTTGGGCTACCAATTCTACTGCTTCTTGTTGCTCTTGATATTGCTTTAATGCTTGCTAATATGCCTGCTATTGCGCTGCTTGTGCAAGAATTTGTGCTTGTGCTTGTGCTTGTTGTGCTTGATATTGAGTTTGCACTTGGGCAACTTGTGCTAGTGTTGCTTGTTGTTGCAATAGAAGTTATGCTTGAGCAACCTTCTGTGCTCGCAATGCTTGTGCAGCTTGAGCGGCTTCTTGTTGTTGTTGTTGCAATAAAGCTTGGGATTGTTGCACTTGTTGCATTTGCAGTGTAGCTTGGGATGCTTGGGTGGATTGCGCAACTTGAGCAGCTTGTTGAGTGGTTAGTTATATGGAATTTTGTTTCTGCACTTGTTGGTATCCTCTTTGAAAATTGGCTTGCAATGTTGCATTATATTGACTTGATGTGGTGTATATTGGTGGTGGTGGGGGTGGTGGTGGATTCAGAATGGCATTCGTCATGAGCGATAATGTCATGTTGATTATCTAATTGGTGGATGGTGTTTTCGTATTGATTATTTGATTGGTGGATAGTGTTGTCGTGTTGATTATTTTATTGGCAGATGGTGTTGTTAGTGTGGTGCTTTGATTGATGAGTGGCGTCGTTGATGTGATTGGTCCTTGAGAGACTATGCTTTACGATGTTATGGGGGTTTTTGATGATGTTTCCATTGCTTGTGTGTTTGTGATTTTGTTGTTGCGATGTCAACGACAAGTTTTGAGTGTTCGACATAATGCTTTGATTGATGGTTGGGATATAGGTTTAATTGATACCTGGTAGGGGAGGAAGCCTTAAACCAAGGAGTGGTGTGGATGATGGCAATGGTGGAAGTTGTGGAAATGTAAGGGGTGTGAGTTGTTGTGAGAATGTTGTGGTGTTGAATACGCCCCCTGGTCTGAACATATCTCCCTCCTCTTGCAAATTTGTGAGAAGAGGTGTTTGAGGTGTTGCGTGAAAAGATGATGATGATGGATCGTAATGGAATGTGAGAGGAAAATTTTTTTGTAATGGATTTTGTGGTATGCTTTGTTCCAATATGGTGGTTATGTCCAAATTTTGATTATTAACAAGGGGGTGTGTTTGAAGTGCATTGAGAAATGCACTTCCCTTATTAACATTGGGTTGGGTTGGAGCAAACGATGTTGTGATTTGCAGAATGTTTTGTGTAATTTTTTGAGATGGGGGTGTAGATGAAATGGGAATGGTGAATTAAATTGGTGGAAATGATGTCTCCACTATGGTACTCACATCAAAATTTGAAGGTAACTTGGCCCCTTGTTTTGCTAGCTCAAGCATGTACAACAAAGGGTTGAGTCTCATCATGATGTTAATGATTTTATGGTTCTCCGGATTTTGGAGCATTTCAGTCATTTCCTCGCAAGACATTCCAAAAGTAAGGTCCTCTTCTTGGTTTTCCTCAGGTAGATTTTGTGATGATGAGAGGGTCAAAGGATTACTTGATTCGGCGGGATTCATTTATGCATTGGTTTGGCTAAGCTTGCTTGAATCGGGTGTTTATTTGTTGGCTTCCATACTCTTCTTGTATTGAGATCTAGTTAGAACCATAAAATGGGGATCAATCTTCGAGAATATGTGAGATGAATCTCTTGATTCAATGGATTGATTTCTATTTTATATCCAAAGTAAAAAAAAAATTAGGATGTCTTGGGGATCAAAGGTGATGATATGATGATGATGGATGATATGGATGTTTTGTCTTTTGATAAATCTTGAATGAGACACTAGGCTTTAGGACTTTGCAGATTTTGAATTTGATTGGATTTTGGATTTGGGATTTTGTCCTTGATTTTGCTTTTGATTTTGTTTTGATTTCAAACAAAAGGACCCTAAGATGTTGGATAATGATCTAAGGGATAGATTTGTTCAAAGGATGATGATTTGAATATGTGTGAGGAGAAGGATGCATCTACCCACACCTATTCAAACAAGATAATAGCTTTTGCTAAGCATATGAAGAAGGATTCATCTTCATATACTAAGCTAGGAAAGATGATTTGGATAACTTTGACTAAGCATATGCAAAAGGATGCATCTACACATACCTAGCCAAAGGTGATTTTGATAATGTTTTCAAGGATATAGTCTCAATTATTTGGATGATTTTTTATTTTTCCACAAAGCCTAGTATCAAGGATCATTTCAAGATTTTCCAAAAGATGATTTGTGAGATGGATTTGTTTTGATGTTTTGAAGGATGGATGAAAGAGGTTTTGATTTGTTATGATCCTTAGGTGAACCTAAAAAAGACACTTTGTTTTCCTAGACCTAGGTATTGAAGAGCATGCAAATGCTTCCTAAACACCTTTGTAACCAAGAAATGATTTCATTTGAACATTCATTTTTGGATTTCCAATGATTTTTTCTTTGGGATTTGTGAGTCTTCAATCACACATCAAAATTCATTTTGCTTAGCTTTGCTTAATGGCTTTATTTTACCAAAAACACTTTCTTTGATTAAGTATTCAAACTAAGATGTCCAATGTATTAATTTCTTCAAAACCTCACAAGATATGTTATGTGGAATTTCAATGAACTTAAGGCAAGGGTTTTCCTATTGTTTACTTAAGGAGACAAATTGAGATATAATCCAATGTTTAGAAACCTCTAAGGATGTGAATCCCAAGGGAAAGCAATAACATATGGATTGAGTCATTGGTATTTGTCTCCAAAAAGGGTTTGACATTTGAATGATAGTGTTAAGTGTTTGTTTCCATGATGTTTTCGATCAAGCAATGCATTTTGTAACCCAAGAACAAGTACAATCCTATGGATGTGTAAGACAATATTTGTTGGATTCCCACTTGGACAAGTCCAACTACACTTATCTCTAGCAAATGGTTAGATGCTTGACCCCATTGGCTCCCCTCCACGACGCTCACTTATACGGGGCAACCAAGCATTAACACCCATGAAACTCCCATGGTATGCTTTTCATTTCTACTAGAAGACCGTAAAAGTGTAGGGCAGCTTCAGAACGGCCATTCTTGCACCAACAAATAGATTAAAAGATTTTGGAAAATTCTCACACATGGATTTTAATAAGGCTTTTCGTTCATGGAGATTGACCCATACAGCAAGAGTCCCCTTTCGGATCCATCTTGTCGGAATCAACCGCATGATATTGGCATTTCGTCCAATATCCACATTTATATCCTAGCTAGAAATACTCTTGGCTTTAGAGTGCTACTAGTTGAGTCGTTCCCTTGGGTGAGTATTTTTTCCCCAAGGTAGGCCCTCTAGGATAAAAAAAAGTGAATGAAGAACAATATTTGTAACTCGATCAATCCTTGTAGGCAATAAAGAGAGAGAATATATGCAACAAAGCCCCCACTCACACTTGCACAAGATTTTGTTCAAATTTAAGCCCAAATCAAAGTGTGTAGGTGATTGCTTTATCTGAACCCAAAGTCATGAAAAAGGCCTTTTGATTCTCAAGATCGCTATAAAGCACGAGAGAAGTACATATGTCCTTTTTCAATGGCTTTAGTTTAAGTAAGCCTTCACAAAAAACAAAGCTACACTTGTTCTTTTTAAATCCTCAAAGCAAAGTGTGAGTTCATTTTAGAGCACCAAATCAAAAGTGAAAGACATTTGTTCAATTTGTTAATCCAAGAAACAAAATCTAGTAAGTTTTTTATCCTAAAGTTCATTTTAACCTTTGCAAGAAGAAATTGAAAGGTTCTTTTTAAGCCCAAAGGAAGATTAGTGTCCTAAGAAAAAGGAGATAACAGATTCTTAAAGAAGTGTTAAACAAACACTTAAGTGTTTAAAAACACTTTGATTGAATGAAATATCATCATGCTTCTCTTTCTTTTGATTTTGATTCCCAACCTACAAAGAGGAAAAACTAGTCAGATTCTAGAAAAACACAGAAATAAAAAAGCAGAAAATAGAGGAAAAATCAGTCATAAATCAAAAGCACATGCTAAAATTAAATTTTCCCTTTTTACTATCTCCCAGTGTCACAACTCATGAAGGTGTCGCAGTTTGTTCTCCCAGTGCTGCTCTCACAGCACTGCTTACCAATCAGCAGTGCTCTGTGTTGGGACAGAGAGCTCAACTACGTCACAATTTTTGCCCAGCGTAGTAGTTTGCATCCAGCGTCGGAGTTCAATATTTTTTGAAATTTTTTCCAGGTCAGCGAGTCTAGTGACGGAGTTTGAAATTCAAAAATTTTGGTGGGACAAGTCCAGCGGTGCAATTTGTGTTTTAAGTGGTGCCATATAGTGGTACTGACAAGCCCGCGGTGCCAAAACAACGACGTTGAGCTCCCAGTGTTGGAATTTTCTATGTGTGAAGAAAAATGTGGAAATTTAAAGAGAATATTAGAAATAATGATATCCAGCCCTCCTTCTAGCACCAAATGTGTGAACCCCAAACTTGGTACTTGCAAACCAACAAAAGTAAACAAGTTAGACAAGTGATTGCAATCCAAAACAAGGATTCCCCATGAAATCCATTTACAACATTCAAAATAAGAAAGAAAATAATGAAGAACACAATATAAATGATAAACTAAATTGAATCCTAATTCAAATGTGCAAACTCATAATCCCATGGGGGAATTGTGCCAATTTGATGTGAAAATTGGCCCCTTCCCAATTCCTAAGATGTAAGCTTCGAATGTTGAAGAGATTGATCCACTTTATTGATGAAGAATGAAGACTCCAAGCCAAAAATCTGCAAAACCTAGCTATGACTCAATGATAATGGATGAAATTCAAGAGATATTTGAGCATTGTAACTTTGTTTGGATTGTTGATGATAAAATGAGGATATGAGCATTTCATTTATAGAACTTCAAGATGGATGAATGTCCAAATTTGAGCAATGTGGGACTAACACTCATCCAATGATATGGTGCCACTTGTCAAGCTATGAATGGATGATGGATGTGCAAGATTTGGGGTTTGTGCCAATAAATGCATAAATTTGAATTTCATTTTTTTTGAAATGACATCTAAGAGGAAAGGGAAAATGCAATAAATGCCACTTGGTTCAAGGCAAAGGACATGTAAGAGGAAGTTATTGTTTTTTTGGATGTACATGTTGACTTGGAATTTTTGAATTCAAATTGAGAGAATATTCCAAAAGATGCCATGTGAGGAAAATAAGGATTTAATAAATGAATTAAATCTATTTTCATGTTCAACTTGCATTATCTAGAGGATGGGACACGATATTAGATTAAATTAATCAAGGGTTAATTAATTTAACAGGAGATTTGATGATGTGACTTATTTGACTTAGATTTATGGATTTATTTAAATCAAATAAGAGAGGAATATGACAAGAAACTAATTAAATAAGGATTTCAATTTATTTAATTAAAAGAGATGGTGTTAGATTAAATCAAATAAGGTTTTAATTTATTTAATTTAATGGATAGAATTTAGAGATTTAATCAAATAAATTGAGTATTTAATTAAATACCGATAATTAGATCAAGTGGATTGATTTAATTAACAAGAGAGAGTGACTTAATTAGACAAAATGATTTATTTAATTAAGGGATGAAAGTTGATAAATTTAATCAGACAAGGGAATTTGATTAAATGGTTAGACCAAAGGATGATTCTGGAAGAAACAATGTTAGTGATTCAGGATCTGATGCACGATATCAATTAGTATATTTTGCGTGTCTACAAGTACCTACGAGGTGGGGTCTTACATCCCCCTCCCCTTAGCTGAGACTTCCTCCTGGAAGTTGTTAAGGTCAAGAAAAATAAATCTCAATGTAGCAATGCACATAAATCTATTAGAATATAAATTACTCTACTTTCTTGTTGAAGAAATCATAGCATTCAACCATTAAGCAGACATTAAATTAATCCCTTTCATGAATCAAGCATCTAAATGCTTAGAACCAAATTTTCCACCATAGAACATTTATTCAATATAGTCACATTATAACAAAAGTTAGTAGTGTCCATGTAGTTAATATTCTTGAAATCAATATGTATCCAATACATTAACATCCTTAGATACCCTTCAAGGTTCTCTTTTGCATCATAAACATCACTCATGATGTTCGAAAATATTTTTGTTCTAATATCAATTCATGTCCCAAAACTAGTAGTCTCAATTTTAACTATCACTTTCTTTCTCACATAATAGTCAAGTATTTCCACATGTAATTTATTTACAAATTTATCCACACTTTACAACAATTACACATAAATTACATCACAAGGCTCAATGGGGTTTATAGGGATGGATATTCTTGGATACCACTCGAGGCCCTTCTGTAAGGACTCCTCCATACAAATAAGAATAATCATAGAATGAGGGGAATAATGGATTAATGACCGTCCCATATCGGTCCCATTCACAACCCCTTTAAAAAATAATTCCCTAGTGCATCTACTCCCCTATACGACCTACCAAGGAACCCCTCGAGATATGGCAATTTACATATGTCACATTACACCATGCTTACCAGTAGTTAAAAAACATTAAAAAACTCTCAAGTCAAGAAATCATAAGATCATAAACCAACATTTCAATAAAACATAAAATTATAAAATCAAGAGAAAAACCAAATAAAGGTCAATTGTAGCTACATTTCAACATTCCAATCTTAATTCAAAAATGAAATTAAATAAGTCCTTGAGGACATTTGGACTATAACAACCTTCAAGTGGCTAAATAGCCTAATACAATAAATAGAAAAGTCCACATTGTTGGTACACAATAAAATAAACATCAATCAAGAATTACCAATAATTCATATTCCAACAATAAAAATTGCACATTACGAGCACCACGTGACTTGATAAGCCACCTAAGGGGAGGAGGGGAATGGTGGTTCTCTAACCACATAAGTATAGTAGCATGCAATAATCCAGTGGTCCTTGACCACATAAATATGAATAATTGGTGGTCCCTGACCACATATATATGCATCACTGGTGGTCCCTGATGACATGAATTTGAGTCATTGGTGGTCCTTGACCACATAAATATGAATCATTGGTGGTCCATATAATTCCATCCTTTACCCATGGGTTATAAACATCAAGGAATAGGTTTTCACTATGAACCAACAATTGTGGCTCTCATATGTGGGGGAGTAGGCCACGATCAACATCCATGGGAGGATAACAACTCGACATAGATCCTTTATCAGGATTAGGGACAATGCCCTGAGCTCATAATTTCCCAATGGGAGAACATGTGCCTCTCAACCCCTATTTCCACTAGCTAGCCTCACACTCCCATAAGGGGGGAACCAAATGCTAGGGGTACACATTTAACATACAAATAAAACTAATACAAAGGAATACATCACATTTCATTTAATAGACACACTTATACACTTAACACATTCATTTGAACTCACAACTAGCTAGCTTACATAAAGGCCATCATAAAGGGTACACATATGGGATCGTACATGACATCCCCTCACCCTTATCCCAAGTTGGATCTACCTTGTATCTCATAATTGGGGCACATCACCTTTACTATTTTTCCACTTCACAAGTCATAACACAATACACTTTTACAAAATTCACCATATTATAAAATAAAAAAATACACTTAAATACATTCTAGATATTTTCTTAAAACAATATTCACTTTGCTTCTTAATTTTGAAGATATCCACTCACTTGCATAAGTAAAAGAAATCACTAGACGATGTGCAAAATTAGCTTAGATATATTACTCCATCTTCTTAGAACTCAACAATACTTGGTTCACCACACTTTTCCATCTTGCTAAGTTAGTGTTTGGCATCACTTTAAAATAAAGATCAGTTTTTCTATAGTTATCATGCCATTCTTTTTATTTTATTCAACTATGTTTGTTATGTTCACAACATATCCATACAAGTAATACCACTATGTTTTTCACACATGTTAAAGAGATTTTCCTACTTAATAAGGAAGATAATTAACCATTTTCATGTGAAACATCACAATATGAGACAAAAAGATAAATAAATAAGTAAATAAAAAATAAATAAACTCAATGCATAAAACACATGACAAATCATGAAATAGTAGTTCTCACAACTTATTAATATCTCTTTTATAAATCTTGTATTTTTCTATCTAAGGTTGAACCATCCAATCGTATTGTCATTTAATCATCATTTTCACAATCATAGCTCCATCTAATCTCATAAGATGCATAATAAGTAAAAGTCATAAAAAGTTTTACCTAATTTAAAGTTTTCTCCTTTACATTTGGTTGTAAATTTTCTTCCCTTAAAGAGTAAATATAGTCAATGGTATAGAATACACAACATTAGTTAGAAGTTTTACAAGTCTACTTTAGTGTCTCTTATCTATATTTTAACTTTCCCATCACCTAATACACCATGAGCCACACATAATTCATTACTCAATTTATAGTTTCATACAAATGATTATTCAATCCTTATAACATGCACACCACCTTCAAGGTCAACACGTAATTGAGTGAGTCATTACTTCCTATTTATGGCATGCATCCTTTCTTACTTGGGCAACAACAAGTCTTTAGTTCTTAACTCATTTATAAGAGAGTAGTAATAGCATGAGTTCTAGATAATGTTTTAACTCCAAATTCTCATTTTGAAAGGATCTCTTCACAATTCTTCTTATGTTTAATTATTATAAGGAGGGTGACTTAAACATCATATTTGCTAGTCCTTAACAATCTTGTTTCAATTGTATTCTTCTGTGCCTTCACCTTTGACTTGAATCATAGAAATCATGTTCCTTCATTTACTATTTAATCTTTAAACAATAAGACATAAGAGTTTGGTAGTTGTTATAGTTGCACTAAGTTTACTAGGTCATATTTTACTTGTAAAAGTGCTTAATTAACTTTTTAGTTTCAACCTTATATTCTATGTAGCATCTAGTTTTGATCCTTTTTCTAAATAGGGGTTACTATGCAGCTTAAGTTTTCAAACATTATTTTACATTCTTATTCATGCAATCTTATCTACCAACCATTAGTTGACTCACCTTACAATCTCAAACATTCAATAGCGGGACTCTTTCTTATGTTGAATCATGATTTAAATGAGTTTTAAGAGGCTTATGTGTTATTGATTTCTGAGGTATGGGCACAAGATCAATTCTAACACATCCCTAAATAGCTCTTTGATATCATCATGTAGAACCAAGGATTATGCACTTCCAAGTTGTACATCTTTAATTTCCTCTTTATCCATTCGCTAATTAACATTAGATGTGTTTGAAATGTATACATGACGAGAGTTATGAGATTTCTAGTGTGGTACTCTTTGTTGAATGTATAGTTTATTAATAAATGATGCTTATGAAAAACTTATTCTACAACTAGGTTTTAAAACATGTTAGGCATATTTATGTGTAAATCAATCCTTCATCTTAAGTTTACTCGAGAACATTTAGAAAATTCGAGTACAACCTTTTCAGTTTAAGATAATATTTCTTAATCATGTTGCCTCTAATTTAAACATTAACCCCATATTCATCTTTTTCGATTACTCTTAACTATGATTTTTGATTTAACCCTTGCCTAAGGTTCACTAGGAGGAATCAATCAATAGTCTCAAAACACTCCCTTATATTTCCTAAGTTTGAAATAATGATTACTTTTTTAAAGTTGAACCATATAGTTAAGAGTAATTTATTTAATTATTCAAGGTTATATGTTACTATCCACAATAATTCAACTTCTCTATCGATTTCATAAATGTCCTTTTCGGTGGAAGAGTTTAGGTTTCTTTAATCTTAGGTATTGAAGCAAATCATATTATTTCACTAACTCATCAAAATCTCTAATAACCATATTTAACAACCATTTCTACCTTCCTAAAGTTTAAGGGAAGCATCACATGATGATAGGTCTGATAACTCTTATTAGATGGACTATTGCATCTACAACACTTACATAATCATAATATTCTTGAGGTATTGCCTTTGGAAGCTAAAGTTTTTTTTTTTTTTTTTTTGAGTTACTTATCATTAATTAAATACCACAAATGGCTAGAGTTTGGCTAGCACGTGTTTTTATAAGTTTTAATAAAAATGGTTAATTGTAATTAGATTTCAATGTTCCCACACACGATAGACCCTCAAAAATTTATTGGATTGTAGACATTTGAAACTCCATTGTTGTAATGTTATTTGCTTACATACATAATAGCTAAGACCCATCTTATTCCAAAAGTACCCGGTGTTGCAACCTGGCTCTAATACCAAGTGTCATGCCTGAAAAATTTCATCGAAAAACCTAACCAAAAAAAAAAATCTTAAAGACAATAATTAAGCTAGGTAACATTCTAAGGCTTGAGACGTAACGCTAATATGAGCATGAGTTGAATACCTACAAGAAGTTGCTTCTGTAATGTCAAAATTTTGACGAAAGGGAAAAAACAAGACGATAAAGATAATTGATGTTCTATGTCTAACATGTAAGTGACATTACATGCATCGGATGATGTTGCCCATGCAACATCATCTTTGACACATTTCTAGAGAGTGGGAAGATGAAGGACTAGAGCAATTGGGTGAGCAGAGTTTATCGTGTGCACCCTAAATCAATAACATAGTAAACCTAACTAAATTAAGATTGTCAAATCTTAATAATCTACCCTCCCTAGAATGTTTGACTTTCCAATGGTAGCACTATGCCAAGGCTATTGGGAGTATGATGAACTAGCTTCATTTAAGGTTAAAAAAAAACATAACACATTTGTTGACAAGGTCTATTAACTAAGTTTCATTTGTGTAATTCTCTCAAAACGATGTAATGACAACAATGAGGGTGAAGGTTTCATTTAAAATAAATACATAAATTAAATAGTAAAATAACTGACTATTTCTAACGTCATTCCATATATTATAATCACATAATAGATATATTATTTATTTATATAATATATCTAATAATAGGTTTTGTAGGACCCTAAATCTGCATTGGGTCAAAGACAACATCCTTAGTATTGTTAGTAAACCAAAGCAAATAAAAGATCCCCTATAATATTCATCTAATCACAAGAATGATGCCAAAGAAACAAGCAAAACATAGAAAGGCATCATTCTAATGATCAAACTAGCATCTTATAGTGGATTGGTGTCACATGTGCTAGTGACCCTTTCCCAATCCTTGATTGATAAGCTAGTGATGAAATTGATATGGATATGGAGATGATAAATGGACAAGATAAGTTCTCAAAGAGAATGACCTTGCATCAAGTTGTGTAGATGATGGATTTGTGAAGAGATTGTGAAGGATTTGATAAGAGATGAAGCCTCTATTTTATATATTTTCAAAATGCTAAGTGTTGAAGAGAGACCAATGTGGGACTAAGATTAGACAAATGAAAGAAGGACACTTGTCAAGTGGTGATTGGTTGATGTATGTGCAAGATTTGGGAAGAGTGCCCATGAGAGGGAGAATTTGAATTCAAATTTTGCAATAAATGCTGATTTTGACTTTGGAAGGGGACATGTAAGAGGCATGTAAGGCCCCATAAATGCTCTGTTGGGTGTACATGTCCACTTGGGGGAGATTCAAACTTGGAGAATATTCTCCCTTTATGCCAAGTTGAAAATAAAGATTTTGATAAATCAATTAAATGCAATTTCATGTGCAAGTGGTCAAATCTAGAGAATGCAAGTGGGTGAGATTAGCATTTAATCATGGTTAGATTAAATTAATGATGATTAGGTTAGCTTAATGGTGTCTAGATGATTTTGACTTTTAGGATTTAAATATTTGATTTATTTAAATCAGAAAAGGATGGAAGATACATTTTTGAGATTTTAATTAAATAAAGTTCTGATTTATTTAATTAAATGGATTATGCAAGATGAAGGTTGAATGATTTACGAGAGATGAAATGGTATTATTTGATTAAACCTTTGGATTGACCCAATTTACCTGATGAATGGATTTGTTGCATTTGATCAATTCAATGAGCGGATGAATATGCATAATGCTAATTTGACATGTCTACAAGTTTAAATCCTCTATTTTCATTACATTTGTCAATTTAATATATAAAGAAATTTAATTTATTTATATAGTGTAAATAGTATATAATAAATGAACTCACTTTCATATAGTAAGAAACCATTTATTTTAAGACCTATAATTAAAATATATTTATAATATATAAATAAATATTACTCAATTCAACTTTATGATTATTCATATTCATTTTTATTTTTCTAAGCTTATAAATATGACTTTTTATAATTTCATGCATTTATTAGGAATATAATAGATAAGTCCCATCTCCTTAAACTTAGCCCTAATCTACTTTTCTTTCCTTCCACGTAGGAGTCCATTTTATTTAGATAAGGATATACAAGTGAAAAAAAAACAACACTAAAACCCATAAAAAGAATTGGGAGAATTGACACGTTAACAAAAAAAGCTTCCACTATCTAAGAAAAGTACTAACTTTATCTTATTAATTATCTATTTAATAACCACTATTTAAAGTTCTTAACTTTTAAGTAGGATAGAATAGCATTAGAATGAATACTTATAATGGAAAGGTGGTTATTTTAATTTAAAATCATAATGTTGCTTTAATATTATTTACAACATATTATTATTATGAAGATAATATTATGATTGTGGGTCATATTGTATTGATAACTTAATTATTGTGATAATTATAAAACTTCTTAATATTCCTTTTTATTGTTATGTCATAATACTGATATAATTAGAAAAAGAAGAAAACTTTTCGAATACTTATACTTGATTATCGCTAAACCCTTAACAATTACAGTGCTATGTTTTTTTTTTTTCGCTGTTCTCACCACAATAGCAATAATATGATAAATTTTAATCGATAAATAATTGTTAACTTTTAAAAACAATATTATCATTATTTATTCAATTATCAAGTGGTAGTATTGTCATTTAATATATCACTATGATTCCCCCCTCTCACCTCACACAAATGATATTATTTTGTTTATTACACCCAAAATAATAATAATGCCATTGATTGGGAAACTACCTCACTCAACCAGTAAATACTATATATTTTTATTGTAAAGATGAAAATAATAGTATTATGTTGATGGAATATTTAACTAGATATTCAAACCTCACATTTTAATCCAAAATCATCTCGTTAAATTATTTACTTAACAATAATTCACACCCTTCCCGAAGCGTAATCTACCTCACCATAGTTGTGTGTATTATACTTTTAACCCCCGGATCTTTACCCCAAATGGTAGTGAATTAGACAAGAGGATAAATAATGCAAGTATGGTAGCAGAGAAGGAGGAAGCGTAATCTACCTCACCATAGTTGTGTGTATTATACTTTTAACCCCCGGATCTTTACCCCAAATGGTAGTGAATTAGACAAGAGGATAAATAATGCAAGTATGGTAGCAGAGAAGGAGGAAGCGTAATCTACCTCACCATAGTTGTGTGTATTATACTTTTAACCGCCGGATCTTTACCCCAAATGGTAGTGAATTAGACAAGAGGATAAATAATGCAAGTATGGTAGCAGAGAAGGAGGATCGCGGCGCTCTGGACATGTCCTCTCAAAATGGAGAGATCACAATTGAAGAATTTTCAAGGCTAGGATGAGGTTGGACGCCTAAGGGTTTACTTTGCATTTGAGAGAAATCTATGGACTGTTTTGTTTCACTATATCCCCTGCAATTTTCTGACAATGACTGCTCTATTTACTCTCATTCTTGTTTTTAAATTATTAAATATTTGTGATCATGAGACTTATACATTTTGTAAATCTGTTTTGTTACTGTGCAGCAATAGACAAACATTTTGGCTCTGCATATTTTGTTCATTGTAAAAAGAATTACAGCTTGAAAGTGAATATGTTTGTTCTTTTTCCAAGACTTCATTCTCTTTGAAAGATCACTCTTTTTTTTTTTTGTTCTTGCTGCTATCTTTAAAATAGTTTTCAAAGTTTAAATGATACATTTGATAGTACTTGAATAAATATATATATATAACAGATTTTCAAATATTCCAGCATTTCTATAAATATATATTGAATATATCTACTTTTTATTTATCTTTTATTATATATATCAAATGAAGTGGGTATATACATTTTGGAGTATGTGAATGTATGTATTTTTGTATCTATATACATATATATACAGATCTATTATATATTTTTTAATCTTTTATCTCATTCACTCATATTTTAAATGTTCATTATTAAGCATAATTTTCTTTTAAAATTGGTAAAAAGGAAAAACAAAATATATACATTTATCAACTCTCTTTCTTTTCACCAGTTTCCTCAAATTTATTATTCTACTTAATAATCCATACCCATGGTTGTGGAAATTGTAAATAAGACTTTAACATAGAGATTCATAGACTTTTATTGATGCTTAAGGTTTCCATTTGCAATAAAAGTACTCAATATCTTTAAATAATATTTTGGCCTTGTTCACTACACATTTAAATACACATGCTAAGCATTCATTCAATGGAAAGAGAAAGAAAATTGAGATTTACATAGTATTTCCCTCATCTCTCAATAAAAATAACCTTTAGCTCAAACATTTCATTTAACACATTTATAAAGTGTGTCCTTTCATAAAAAGATGCAACCCTCCAAGTAAACCTTCCATATTACAACAAAATTTAAGGAATACAATGAAAACACATAAACGAATAAGTCTTTCTCTTTCTATTATCTCTCATGCTACATCAAAACACTAGCTTCCTTTATTACAAACATATTTAAGGAAATATAATGAAGGACACATAGTTGGTTAAGGCTTGCTCTCCACCCTACCGTAATGGCGTCATGGAGCCTCGTGGGCTCTAACCATACCCTCGAGCAAGTATTTCTCTTAGCTCCACAATGATAAATGGAGCTCTTTCACATTTTTACAAAGAATAAGACTAACACAATACAAGTTTCAGGTATCTAGATTCTTTACTCTCTATATTTCAACCATGATCCATACTATATGACAACATTTTACAACAATAAAAAAAGAAAAATGGGAATAGGAAAAACTTATCTCTTTTCTTTTAGATAGAGGGACTAAATTCTTGCATCCATACTTCCTCTTCAAGCCAATCCATCTTGGTCGTTGTCTCTCCAAGAAGTGAACTCCTCTCCTTTTCTCATTCTCTCTTCCCTCTCCACTCAAGTTCTCCAAGAGGAGAAGTGGGTAACGCCCAAATCTTCCATCTTCTTGAGATATATAGGGATCCTCCAAATCTACACTCTTTCCCACAAGTACTCACACATGTGTGAGTCTTGTGCTAATTCCAAGAATTTTTGGGGAGTGGAAGGTTGAGAGTGACAAGTCACTCTTCCCAAGCCCCAACACTTTTTTGAATTTGTCACATTCATGAATGTGGACTTCTGAGGGGCCTTTTCACATTCCAAGGACAAGTTCACATGTATCAAAATTAAATGCAAGAATATCATCAAAAATCACCTTATTTATCATCCATAATATATATAATCATCAATTCAAGAAAGGCATATAACAAATTAGGATTGTATTGAGTACTGTGTGAACCCCAACCTTGGTACCTGCAAAACAACAAGAGTAAACAGGTTAGACAAGTGATTGCAAGCTAAAACAAGGATTCCCCATGAAATCCATTTACAACATTCAAAATAGGAAAGAAAATAATGAAGAACACAATATAAATGATAAACTAAATTGAATCCTAATTCAAATGTGCAAACTCATAATCCCATGGGGGAATTGGTGCCAATTTGATGTGAAAATTGGCCCTTTCCCAATTCCTAAGATGCAAGATTCGAATGTTGAAGAGATTGATCCACTTTGTTGATGAAGAATGAAGACTCCAAGCCAAAAATCTGCAAAACCTAGCTATGACTCAATGATAATGGATGAAATTCAAGAGATATTTGAGCATGGTAACTTTGTTTGGATTGTGGATGATAAAATGAGGATATGAGCATTTCATTTATAGAACTTCAAGATGGATGAATGTCCAAATTTGAGCAATGTGGGACTAACATTCATCCAATGATATGGTGCCACTTGTCAAGCTATGAATGGATGATGGATGTGCAAGATTTGGGGTTTGTGCCAATAAATGCATAAATTTGAATTTCAAATTTTTTGAAATGACATGTAAGAGGGAATGGAAAATGCAATTAATGCCACTTGGCCAAAGGCAAAGGACATGTAAAAGGAAGTTATTGCTTTGTTGGATGTACATGTTGACTTGGAATTTTTGAATTCAAATTGAGAGAATATTCCAAAAGATGCCATGTGAGGAAAATAGGGATTTAATAAATGAATTAAATCTATTTAATGTGAAACTTGCATTATCTAGAGGATGGGACAGGAGATTAGATTAAATTAATCAAGGGTTAATTAATTTAACAGGAGATTTGATGATGTGACTTATTTGACTTAGATTTATGGATTTATTTAAATCAAATAAGAGAGGAATATGACAAGAGACTAATTAAATAAGGATTTTGATTTATTTAATTTAATGGATAGACTTTAGAGATTTAATCAAATCAATTGATTATTTAATTAAATAGGGATAATTAGATCAAATGGATTGATTTAATTAACAAGAGAGAGTGACTTAATTAGACAAAATGATTTATTTAATTTAGGGATGAAAGTTGATGAATTTAATCAAACAGGGGAATTTGATTAAATGGTTAGACCGATGGATGATTCTGGAAGAAACGATGTTAGTGAGTCAGGATCAGATGCACGACGTGAATCAGTATATTTTGTGTGTCTACATTTTGCCCCTCTTTGAAGCAATGCACTCGTTGCGTTGGTTCAAAGAATAAATGATCTCAATCAAAGCCAAAAATTTTGATACTTTAAAAAATTGCCCCACTATTGCATGGCGAGACAAAACATGCCATTATAATGCCCCCTCGAGAGATCGGACGAAAATTTTAACTTTTTGGGTGATCTCGCGAAAAAAGATGACAAAGTACCCGATAGGCCCGAAAGGAGTCTGGATGGCTAAAAACATGTCTAAATGCAATAAAACGATGAAAAATAAGCCTCAAATAGACAAAAATAGGTTTGGGGGTCCAAAATCCTAGCAGGACAGCCTTTGAGGGTCAAAAAATATAATTTTTAGGCTTAAAAGGCGCCCAAGGGGTCACTTTCAAGTCATTTTCACACACATCCGCTAGCAACCTTGAGATTTGAGCTCTCACCCTCTAGCGATATGGCACAATGATAGCTTCCCCTACACATCAGCGATCGAGTTTGGACCTACCAGCGGCCACCTGGCATCGGGGCACCAGTATGTGACCCTTACCCTAGCTTACTTTTTTCATTTAATGCTATAATTAATGCTTTAAAAGGGGAGCTCACCTCCAACGGTGCTATATAGCACTACTCGGCATTTAAACTACGCCACGCCATGCCATTTTGTGCTGCAGTGGTGCTATTTACCGCTGCAGCGATGTAGTTCAGAGTTTAGATACTCTAATGCTGGGATCGAACTCGGTGAGCCGATTTGGGTAAAGTGTGCCACGGCGGCGCCCTTTTCACCCAAACTACGACGTTGGAGGAGAAAGTGTGCCACGGGGCGCCATTTGGCTCTTTTTGGGCTCTAGCATCAGAGTTTGAGTAAAATCAAACTGCGACGCCTTCACAAACTGCGTCGCTAGGAACTTTCTTGGAGTGTTCGACTAGGAATTTTTTAAAATTTTCTAACACGTTGACCTTCCTTGATGCAGGACAAGCCTAGGGAGCTTTACTCCTGGGAGCACCAGTCATGAGATTTGGCTAGCATCCTACAGGACTTGAGCGATAGAGTCTAGAATCAACTGGGAGTTGCAAGATTATGGCACATTGCGTACGCAACACCCGTGCATACCCACCTCGGGATGCTATTAATGTTGGACGAGAGGTGGCACAACAAGACATCGTCATTTCATCTCCCCACTGGCGAGGCCACTATCACCCTGGAGGACATTTGGTGCATTCTATGATTGCTTATTTGTGGGCGATGAGCGATATTTGATATGGACGAGGGACGCGAGTCCTGTACCAGATTCCTCGCCACACGGGACATTATTTACTGCGAGGGACATATTGAGTTGGAGCGCTACAGGGTTATACAACCTCCTTACCGCTGGACAATTACAGCCATCATTTTGGGTCTCATTGCCCCAGATCGACGAGGGCAATATTTCAGTCTTGTTGGGGATATTGCTAGGAGCAGATGGTCCGAGAAAGGTTGGTTCACTTTGCATGGGGACCTATGCTTCTAGCCTCACTTTATAGAGACTTGCACGAGTATTTATACATGGACGGCAAGGTGATGAGGGCTAGAGTGACTTTGCTTCATGTATGGGCATGGGAGCACATTTATGTGCTACGTCCACAGGTCGTTCCAGTTCTGATGGGGGCAGAGCATGCCCTCGTGGCACGATACAGAGGTGATGTGTCCTTTACACACATTGGTGAGCATGGGATCCCCTACTGGAGGTGGGTCCTAGATGAGATGCTTGTGTTCACATGGAGATCATACCTTCATCGACCTAGATGGGTCGACGATGCTGACCAAATGTTCTTCTGCCGCTAGGACTGATATATGCAGGGGCGGGAGCACACGATGATCGAGCGGTACCTGCCTGGACCCGTACAACGTCAGTTCAGAGAGCCATAGGATCAGCCCAATAATGGCTATGTAGCTGTCTTTGCATGCAGCTTGACACAGATATCATGGGGACATTGTATTCCTACCTTCGATGTAGTTGACAGCTTTCAATACTTGGTAGCCTGACCATGGGGCTATGATCAGGGTTTGGCAGATCCAGGGACCACTCAAGCCTACAGGGACTGGTTCACACCTCCTCTCTGATTGACCGTTCCAGGTGAGGATCCAGATCCACACAGAGTCAGGGGCAGAGGGAGAGGACGAGGACGAGGATGGGATCCAGCAGTTGCGCCTCTAGTCTCGCTAGGTCATGGGGATTTCCACATGCAGGATCAGCAGCAGGAGTCGCCAGTCCCACCGCCACGAGCCGAGGGTGAGGATCAAGTTCACGTGCATCCATGGGTACAGCCACAGGGATAGGAAAACGGTTAGGATGCACTAATTGCACAGTTGGAGGCCCAAGTTCAAGCACCGATAGCAGAGAGAGACTAGGTGAGGGCTGAGAAAGAGCAACTCAGAGTAGAGAGGGATCCGATTGTGCAGCAGAGACAGGCTGTAGAGCTACAGGCAGCTATAGAGCTAGGCCGCAGGCAGCAGATCGAGAGTATGACAGACTCCTCCTCCTAGGGTATAGTGCCAGTACGATCTTATAGGGATGATATCCGAGAGATAGAGTACTATCATTGGGCCTACTATGACAATATACCTAGAGCAGATTGGGTCCAAGTGTACTCAGAGCGGGCCAGCCAGAGACCACCAGAGGGTCACGGTGACAGGGGTGAAGGCAGTATCCACAGGGACTAAGCTTGATTGACATATTATGATGTACTTTTTGTGCCTTGTGGGCCTGTTTTTGATAGCCTGATGGGCATTTTTTACCGATTGATATATATGTGTATAGTGATCCGATTTATTCTTTGTACTATGACAGTGACATTATTGATGATATACATGAGCCAATTTTGATGTGATGAAATGCGTATTCTTTATTTGTGCATGTATGATTCTATTTCGATATGCTATGGATGCATTTATTTCTATATGCTTTGCAATGATGTCTTTATGGATGCATTTATTTTTAATGATGTACATGTTATGATTGACTAATAGATCTATATTATGCTAACCTATGATATGATGTGCAATCATGTGTGGAATATGCTTGTATATGAGATGATTTATGGATGGATGTGATATGATGTGATGGTCATGATATGATGCAAATGAAATGTTGTTAATGCATAATGAAATGGTTTTATGAGATGCTTAGAATAACAAATTTTATTATCCTTTATGTAATGAAATGATATGTATGTGATGCAATGGTATATTAATGCAAAATGATATACTGATATGTATTGTGATGTGAACGTAAAAGTGGTGATATGATGTCATTTATGTTATGCAAGTATGTATGCCTAATGAATTTAAATGCTTATATACCTATTGATTCTGCGAAAAATGGTTATGAAATTTTTATGTAGATGCCTATGTGATGATTTATGTGATAGATGGTAATATGAAATGGTTATGAGATGCAAATGAATGTTTATGCAATGATTGATATAATGCCATGAGATGTAATGTAATGGGTGGAAATGCAATGACATGGATGCACCTATTTATGAAGAATGTTTATGATAACCTATTTATATGATGATGGATATGTGATGAATATGTTTCCTATGTGATATGCCTATGCAATATGCTAATGGTTTGTGGATGCAGGATCAGTGAGGATGATGGTGATGATGATCAACTATCATAGTACCTTGTTAGTGCGATTAGTGAGAAAAGAAGAAGTTATTTCAACAAGACACAAGATGATGCAAATGAAAATGATGATGATGATGATTATGATGATTACTTGCCAAGGAATTGGGATTTCCAAGGGGCCAAATTTTCTTATGTTTGATAACACATGTGGTAAAATGCATCAAGGTATAGAAAACCAGGATGGCGTTGTACCCAGTGAGATGGACTTTGATTTGACAATTAGATAGGAGTATTCTTGTTCACACCTGACACATAGAAACCTTGCTCGGATGTACTTCAAAAATTTTAGACACCTCGAACCAAAACACGGAAAGGTAAATCTTTCCATGCGATAGTCAACAAGTTGCCCTAGACTTCTTCCATACATACCTAACAAAGCAAGTATTCACTTAGGTTATATTACAAGAACGTCCAACAAGCAGAGCAAACAAAAGATAATGACCGTTGCCCCATTCCTATTTCTCTAAATCTTCTATTTGGGACATCATCGAGAAGTCCTTGGAATGAGCGTAAGTAAGATAAATCAAAAGTTAAGACCAAGTAAATAAACAAACCGGTGCTCTTCAATACTGCTAACGGAAAAAGGATGTGTTTTCTAAGGATCAGAACCAAAACTTATTGCCAAAAGATAATGCCCATTGTAGGAAGGATTCATCCTAGGACATGTTAGTCGATGGCGACATGTCATTTCATTTATCCAAAGTGCTATAAGGGATGATTAATATGGAACTGACGGGATAATAAGTTACCAATACGAAGAGATGACCAACTTGCTTACGCACTAACCTAGACTTAAGACTTGATGTTTAGAGTTCTAGTTTTAATCTGCTAGGCTTGTTTCTAACTGTTTCACCAAAGGTTGATTATGACGATTAGTTTATTATGAGTGGTGATTATTGTGGGTGCAAGTGAGATGAAACAGATGGATTTTTCAAATATTCAGATGTTTTTTATCTTTTTGCAAAGTTTTGAGGCTATTTTATGTATTTTTTTGATATTTTGAAATGTTTTGATTTTTGATTTTCCAATGTTTTGGGTTTTCTAAGATTTTGACCAAGAGACTAACCTAAAGACCTATCTTAGGGGCCTTGCGGGCTCATCAACAGATTAGCCTTGCCTACGTTATACACACAGAGACCACGTAGTTTGACTAGATGACTTGACCGATTTACAGATGATGATATACATGATGAGATGTCAGTTAATTATGACAGACTCCTATAGGACTGACCTAAATGTCTCAGGGGATGATCAGAGATCAACCTTTCCTATGTTCAAGCTCAGAGAGGACGTATTTCGATGATGATGGATGATATGGATGTTCTGGCTTTTGATAAATCTTGAATGAGGCACTAGGCTTTAGGACTTTGCAGATTTTGAATTTGATTGGATTTTGGGTTTGGGATTTTGTCCTTGATTTTGATTTTGATTTTGTTTTGATTTTGAACAAAAGGACCCTAAGATGTTGGATAATGATCTAAAGGATAGATTTTTTCAAAGGATGATGATTTCAATATGTGTGAGGAGAAGGATGCATCTACCCACACCTATTCAAACAAGATAATAGCTTTTGCGAAGCATATGAGGAAGGATTCATCTTCATATACTAAGCTAGGCAAGATGATTTGGATAACTTTGACTAAGCATATGCAAAAGGATGCATCTACACATACCTAGCCAAAGGTGATTTTGATAATGTTTTCAAGGATATAGTCTCAATGATTTGGATGATTTTTTATTTTGCCACAAAGCCTAAGATCAAGGATTATTTCAAGATTTTCCAAAAGATGATTTGTGAGATGGATTTGTTTTGATGTTTTGATGTTTTGAAGGATGGATGAAAGAGGTTTTGATTTGTTATGATCCTTAGGTGAACCTAAAAGAGACACTTTTTTTTCCTAGAACTAGGTATTGAAGAGCATGCAAATGCTTCCTAAACACCTTTGTAACCAAGAAATGATTTCATTTGAGCATTCATTTTCAGATTTCCAATGATTTTTTCTTTGGGATTTGTGAGTCTTCAATCACACATCAAAATTCATTTTGCTTAGCTTTGCTTAATGGCTTTATTTTACCAAAAACACTTTCTTTGATTAAGTATTCAAACTAAGATGTCCAATGTCTTAATTTCTTCAAAACCCCACAAGATATGTTATGTGGAATTTCAATGAACTTAAGGCAAGGGTTTTCCTATTGTTTACTTCAGGAGACAAATTGAGATATAATCCAATGTTTAGAAACCTCTAAGGATGTGAATCTCAAGGAAAAGCAATAACATATGGATTGAGTCATTGGTATTTGTCTCCAAAAAGGGTTTGACATTTGAATGATAGTGTTAAGTGTTTGTTTCCGTGATTTTTTTGATCAAGCAATGCATTTTGTAACCCAAGAAAAAGTACAATCCTATGGATGTGTAGGACAATATTTGTTGGATTCCCACTTGGACAAGTCCATCTACGCTTATCTCTAGGGAATGGTTAGATGCTTGACCCCATTGGCTCCCCTCCACGACACTCACTTATATAGGGAAGCCAAGCATTAACACCCATGAAACTCCCATGGCATTCTTTTCATTTCTACTAGAAGACCGTAAAAGTGTGGGGCAGCTTCAGAACGACTGTTCTTGCACCAACAAATAGATTAAAGGATTTTGGAAAATTCTAGCACATGGGTTTTAATAAGGACTTTTTCGTTCGTGGAGATTGACCCATATGGAAAGAGTCCCCTTTCGAATCCATCTTGTCAGAATCAACCGCGTGATATTGGTGTTTCGTCCAATATCCACATGTATATCCCAGCTGGAAATACTCTTGGCTTTAGAGTGTTACCGGTTGAATCGTTCCCTTGGGTGAGTATTTTTTCCCCAAGACAGGCCCTCTAGGATAAAAAAAAGTAAATGAAGAACAATATTCGTAACTTGATCAATCCTTGTAGGCAATAAAGAGAGAGAATATACTCAACAAAGCCCCCACTCACACTCGCACAAGATTTTGTTCAATTTTAAGCCCAAATCGAAGTGTGTAGGTGATTGCTTTATCTTAACCCAAAGTCATGAAAAAGGCCTTTTGATTCTCAAGATCGCTATAAAGCGCGAGAGAAGTGCATACGTCCTTTTTCAATGGCTTTAGTTTAAGTAAGCCTTCACGAAAAACAAAGCTACACTTGTTCTTTTTAAGTCCTCAAAGTAAAGTGTGAGTTCGTTTTAGAGCACAAAATCACAAGTGAAAGACATTTTTTCAATTTGTTAATCCAAGAAACAAAATCTAGTAAGTTTTTTATCCTAAAGTTTGTTTTAACCTTTGCAAGAAGAAATTGAAAGGTTCTTTTTAATCCCAAAGGAAGATTAGTGTCCTAAGAAAAAGGAGATAACAAATACTTAAAGAAGTGTTAAACAAACACTTAAGTGTTTAAAAACACTTTGATTGAATGAAATATCATCATGCTTCTCTTTCTTTTGATTTTGATTCCCAACCTACAAAGAGGAAAAACCAGTTAGATTCTGGAAAAACATAGAAATAAAAAAGTAGAAAATAGAGAAAAAATAAGTCATAAATCAAAAGCACGTGCTAAAATTAAAATTTGCCTTTTTACTGTCTCCCAGTGTCGCAACTCGTGAAGGCGTCATAGTTTTTTCTCCCAGCGGTGCTCTCACAGCGCCGCTTACCAGTTAGTGGCACTCTGTGTCGGGATAGAGAGCTCAACTGCGTCACGATTTTCACCCAGCGTCACAATTTGCGTCTAGCATCGGACTTCAATATTTTTTGAAAATTTTTGCAGGTTAGCGAGTCCAGCGGCGGAGTTTGAAGTTCAAAAATTTTGGCAGGACGAGTCCAATGGCGCAGTTTGTGTTTTAAGCGACACCATATAGCGATGCTAACGAGCCCGCAATGCCAAAACAACGACGTTGAGCTCCCAGTGTTGGAATTTTTTGTGTGTGAAGAAAAATGCAGAAATTTCAAGAGAATATTAGAAATAATGATATCCATCCCTCCTAGCACCAAATGTGCGAACCCCAACCTTGGTACCTACAAAACAACAAGAGTAAACAAGTTAGACAAGTGATTGCAAGCTAAAACAAGGATTCCCCATGAAATCCATTTACAACATTCAAAATAGGCAAGAAAATAATGAAGAACACAATATAAATGATAAACTAAATTGAATCCTAATTCAAATGTGCAAACTCATAATCCCATGGGGGAATTGGTGCCAATTTGATGTGAAAATTGGCCCTTTCCCAATTCCTAAGATGCAAGATTCGAATGTTGAAGAGATTGATCCACTTTGTTGATGAAGAATGAAGACTCCAGGCCCAAAATCTGCAAAACCTAGCTATGACTCAATGATAATGGATGAAATTCAAGAGATATTTGAGCATGGTAACTTTGTTTGGATTGTGGATGATAAAATGAGGATATGAGCATTTCATTTATAGAAATTCAAGATGGATGAATGTCCAAATTTGAGCAATGTGGGACTAACATTCATCCAATGATATGGTGCCACTTGTCAAGCTATGAATGGATGATGGATGTGCAAGATTTGGGGTTTGTGCCAATAAATGCATAAATTTGAATTTCAAATTTGTTGAAATGACATGTAAGAGGGAAGGGAAAATGCAATAAATGCCACTTGGCTCATGGCAAAGGACATGTAAGAGGAAGTTATTGCCTTGTTGAATGTACATGTTGACTTGGAATTTTTGAATTCAAATTGAGAGAATATTCCAAAAGATGCCATGTGAGGAAAATAGGGATTTAATAAATGAATTAAATCTATTTTCATGTGAAACTTGCATTATTTAAAGGATGGCATAGGAGATTAGATTAAATTAATCAAGGGTTAATTAATTTAACAGGAGATTTGATGATGTGACTTATTTATTTAAATCAAATAAGAGAGGAATATGACAAGAGACTAATTAAATAAGGATTTTGATTTATTTAATTAAAAGAGATGGTGTTAGATTAAATCAAATAAGGTCTTAATTTATTTAATTTAATGGATAGACTTTAGCGATTTAATCAAATAAATTGATTATTTAATTAAATAGGGATAATTTTTTTTTTATTTAAGGGGTAAACGCTTTTGACCGGAGCTATGAACTGGAATACAACCATTCAACGATACCACCCCAACGGGCTTTGAACCTTGGTGGCAAGAACAACAATGCCACCAATAAACCATCACACCATGCCAATACCGGCAATTAAATAGGGATAATTAGATCAAATGGATTGATTTAATTAACAAGAGAGAGTGACTTAATTAGACAAAATGATTTATTTAATTAAGGGATGAAAGTTGATGAATTTAATCAGACAAGGGAATTTGATTAAATGGCTAGACCGATGGATGATTCTGGAAGAAACGATGTTAGTGAGTCAGGATCAGATGCACGATGTGAATCAATATATTTTGCGTGTCTACATTTTGCCCCTCTTTGAAGCAATGCACTCGTTGCATTGGTTCAAAGAATAAACGATCTCAATCAAAGCCAAAATTTTTGATACTTTAAAAAATTGCCCCACTGCTGCATGGCGAGACAAAACATGCCATTATAATGCCCCCTCGAGAGATTGGATGAAAATTTTAACTTTTTGGGTGATCTCAGGAAAAAAGATGAGAAAGTACCCGATAGGTCGGAAAGGGGTCCGGATGGCTAAAAACGTGTCTAAATGTAATAAAACAATGAAAAACAAACCTCAAATAGACAAAAACAACTTTGTGGGTCCAAAACCCTAGCAGGACAGCCCTTGAGGGTCAAAAAACTCTAATTTTTAGGGTTAAAAGGGGCTCGAGGGGTCACTTTCAAGTCACTTTCACACACATCCGCTAGCAACCTTGAGATTTGAGCTTTGACCCTCTAGCGATATGGCACAATGACAGCTTCCCCTCCACATCAGCGATCGATTTTGGACCTACCAGCAGCCACCTGGCATCGGGGCACCAGTATGTGACCCTTACCCTAGCTTACTTTTTTCATTTAATTCTGTAATTAATGCTTTAAAAGGGGAGCTCACCTCCAACGGTGCTATATACCACTTCTCAGCATTTAAACTACACCGGGCCATGTCGTTTTGTGCTGCAATGGTGCTATTTAGCGCCGCAACGATGTAGTTCAGATTTTAGATACTCTAATGCTGGGCTCGAGCTCGGCAGGCCGGTTTGGGTAAAGTGTGCCATGGCGGCGCCCTTTTAACCCAAACTATGACGCTGGAGGAGAAAGTGTGCCGCGGGGTGCCATTTGGCTCTTTTTGGGCTCGAGCATTGGAGTTTGAGTAAAATCAAACTATGACGCCTTCACAAACTGCGTCCCTGGGAACTTTCTTAGAGCGTTCGACGAGGAATTTTTTAAAATTTTCTAACACGCTAACCTTCCTTGATGCAAGATGAGCCTAGGGATCTTTACTCATGGGAGCACCAGTCATGAGATTTGGCTAGCGTCCTATAGGACTTGAGTGATAGAGTCCAAGATCGATTGGGAGTTGCAGGATTATGGCACATTGCATACACAACGCCCGTGCATACCCACCTCGGGATGCTATCAATGCTGGAGGAGAGGTGGCACAACAAGACATCGTTGTTTCATCTCCCCACTGGTGAGGCCACCGTCATCCTGGAGGACATTTGGTGCATTCTATGATTGCTTATTCATGGGCGACGAGCGATATTTGATATGGACGAGGGACGCGAGTCCTATACCAGAGTCCTCGCCACACGGGACATTATTTATTGCGAGGGTCATATTGAGTTGGAGCACTACAGGGTTATAGCACCTCTTTACTGCTAGATAGTTGCAGCCATCATTTCGAGTCTCATTACCCTAGATCGACAAGGGAAATATTTTAGTCTTTGTTGGGGATATTGCTGGGAGAGGATGGTCCGAGAAAGCCCAGTTCGCTTTGCATGGGGACCTATGCTGCTTGCCTCACTTTACAGTGACTTGCATGAGTATTTATACATGGACGGTAGGGTGATGAGGGTTGGTGTGACTTTGCTTCATGTCTGGGCATGGGACCACATTTATGTGCTACGTCCACAGGTCATTCCAGTTCTGATGGGGGCAGAGGATGCCCTCGTGGCACGATATAGAGGCGGTGTGTCCTTTACACACATTAGTGAGCATAGGATCCCCTACTGGAGGTGGGTCCTAGATGAGATGCTTGTTTTCACATGGAGATCATACCTTCGTCGACCCGGATGAGCCGACAATGTTGACCAGATGTTCTTCTGCCGCCAGGACTGATATATGCAGGGGCGAGAGCACACAATGATCAAGCGATACCTACATGGGCTTGTACAATGTCAGTTCAGAGAGCCACAAGATCGGCCCAGTAACAGCTATGTAGCCGTCTTTGCACGCAGCATGACACAGATATCATGGGGACATCGTATTCCTACCTTCGATGCAGTTGACAACTTTTAACACTTGGTAGCCCGACCATGGGGCTATGATCAGGGTTTGGCAGATCTAGGGACCACTCAGGCCTATAGGGACTGGTTCAGACCTTCTCTCCAGTTGACCATTCCATGGGAGGATCCAAATCCACGCAAAGTCAGGGGCAGAGGGAGAGGACGAGGACGAGGATGGGATCTAGCAGTTGCACCTCTAGTCTCGCTAGGTCATGGGGATTTCCACATGCAGGATCAATAGCAGGAGCCGCCAGTCCTACCGCCACTAGCCGAGGGTGAGGATCAAGTTCACGTGCAGCCACGGGTACAGCCACAAGGACAGAAAGACAGTCAGTATGCCCTAATTGCATAGTTGGAGGACCAAGTTCAGGTGCTGACAGTAGAGAGAGACAAGGTGAGGGCTGAGAAAGAGTAGGTCAGAGAAGAGAGCGATCTGGTTGTGCAGCAAAGACAGGCTACAGAGCTACAGGCAGCTACAGAGCTAGGCCGCAGGTAGCAAATCGAGAGTATGACAGCCTCCTCCTCCCAAGGTACAGTGCCAGTACGATCTTATAGGGATGATATCCGAGAGATAGAGTACTATCGTCGGGCCTACCATGACCACATACCTAGAGTAGATTGGGTCCCAGAGTACTCAGAGCAGGCCAGCCAGAGACCACCAGAGGGTCACGGTGACAGGGGTGAAGGCAGTATCCATAGGGACTGAGCTTGATCGGGATATTATGATGTACTTTTTGTGCCTTGTGGGCCTGTTTTTGATAGCCCGATGGGCATTTTTTACCAATTGATATATATGTGTATAGTGATCCAATTTATTCTTTGTACTATAACAGTGACCTTATTCATGATATACATGAACCAATTTTGATGTGATGAAATGCGTATTCTTTATTTTTGCATGTATGATTCTATTTCAATATGCTATGGATGCATTTATTTCTATATGCTTTGCAATGATGTCTTTATGGATGCATTTATTTCTAATGATGTACGTGTTATGATTATGACTCACATATCTATATTATGCTAACCTATGATATGATTTGCAATGATGTGTGGAATATGCTTGTATATATGATTTATGGATGGATGTGATATGATGCGATGGTCGTGATATGATGCAAATGAAATGTTGTTAATGGATAATGAAATGGTTTTATGAAATGCTTAGAATAACAAATTTTATTATCCTGTATGTAATGAAATGATATGTATGTGATGCAATGGTATATTAATGCAAAATGATATGCTGATACATAATGTGATGTGAACATAAAAGTGGTGATATGATGTCATTTATGTTATGCAAGTATGTATGCCTAATGAATTTAAATGCTTATATACCTATTGATTCTACGAAAAATGGTTATGAAATTTTTATGTAGATGCCTATGTGATGATTTATGTGATAGATGGTAATATGAAATGGTTATGAGATGCAAATGAATGTTTATGCAATGATTGATATAATGCCATGAGATGTAATGTAATGGGTGGAAATGCAATGACATGGATGCACCTATTTATGAAGAATGTTTATGATAACCTATTTATATGATGATGGATATGTGATGTGTATGTTTCCTATGTGATATACTTATGCAATATGCTAATGGTTTGTGGATGCAGGATCAGTGAGGATGATGGTGATGATGATCAACTATCATAGTACCTTGTTAGTGCGATTAGTGAGAAAAGAAGTTATTTCAACAAGACACAAGATGATGCAAATGAAAATGATGATGATGATGATTATGATGATTACTTGCCAAGGAATTGGGATTTCCAAGGGGCCAAATTTTCTTATGTTTGATAACACATGTGGTAAAATGCATCAAGGTATAGAAAACCAGGATGGCGTTGTACCCAGTGAGATGGACTTTGATTTGACAATTAGATAGGAGTATTCTTGTTCACACCTGACACATAGAAACCTTGCTCGGATGTACTTCAAAAATTTCAGACACCTCAAACTAAAACACGGAAAGGTAAACCTATCCATGCGATAGTCAACAAGTTGCCCTAGACTTCTTCCATACATACCTAACAAAGCAAGTATTCACTTAGGTTATATTACAAGAACATCCAACAAGCAGAGAAAACAAAAGATAATGACCGTTGCCCCATTCCTATTTCTTTAAATCCTCTATTTGGGACATCATCGAGAAGTCCTTGGAATGAGCGCAAGTAAGATAAATCAAAAGATAAAGACCAAGTAAATAAACAAACCGGTGCTCTTCAATACCGCTAACGGAAAAAGGATGTGTTTTCTAAGGATCAGAACCGAAACTTATTGCCAAAAGATAATGCCCATTGTAGGAAGGATTCATCCTAGGACATGTTAGTCGATGGCGACACGTCATTTCATTTATCCAAAGTGCTATAAGGGATGATTGATATGGAACTGACGGGATGATAAGTTACCAATACGAAGAGATGACCAACTTGCTTACGCACTAACCTAGACTTAAGACTTGATATTTAGAGTTCTAGTTTTAATCTGCTAGGCTTGTTTCTAACTGTTTCACCAAAGGTTGATTATGACGATTAGTTTATTATGAGTGGTGATTATTTTGGGTGCAAGTGAGATGAAACGGATGGATTTTTCAAATATTCGGATGTTTTTGATCTTTTTGCAATGTTTTGAGGCTGTTTTATGTATTTTTTTGAGATTTTCAAATGTTTTGATTTTTGATTTTCCAATGTTTTGGGTTTTCTAAGATTTTGACCAAGAGACTAACCTAAATACCTATCTTAGGGGCCTTGCGGGCTGATCAACAGATTAGCCTTGCCTACGTTATACACACAGAGACCACGTAGTTCGACTAGACGACTTGACCGATTTACAGATGATGATATAAATGATGAGATGTCAGTTTATTATGACAGGCTCCTATAGGACTGACCTAAATGTCTCAGGGGATGATCAGAGATCAACCTTGCCTATGTTCAAGCTCAGAGATGATGTATTTCGACAAGACGACTCTTTTTTTTTACATTTTGACTGACTTTTTGCCTAGTTTTTGGATTTTAATATGTTTTGATGTTTTAGTATTTTGTTTTTTTTTATGTTTTTGAATTTTGAGGACTTTAAGATCATACATGAATATAATCTGATTAAGACAATGCCCCTAACGTGATGTCATAGACTACCGTGATAAAGGCAGGATGATCTAACCTTGAGGATGGGCCGAGTAGTACTAGGAGGGATCATGATACGAATATAGGACCAAGCTATATGGTGCGGATCCGAGTGGATGAGTGATGGATGGAGACCTGAATGCGATGGATGATGGAAGCGAAATGGATGGATGCAGAACAAGTCGTACAGATCTTGGTTGATGGAAAGTGCTTATTTACACAAGGTACCTGTTTGCCAGGTTTTCACCAAGGTACTTGTCCATAGTCCGGCAAAAGTCATTTTCACTAGAGGACAATTTTTTTCTTTACTGTTTTTCAATCCTTTTTCCAAAGTTTTTTGGATTTTTTTGTTTTTTTGCTTTTTTTTGTTGTTACTAAGACACCTGTTTGCCAGGTTTTTGCCTAAGTAACTATATTTTTAGGACTTTTTATGAGTTTTTGGATTTTTTCGTTCTATAACTTGAAAGATTTAGGCATAAATTTTTTTGAGATGGGAGCTATTCATTGGCTCCTACAGAGGTTCCCCTTCGGGTGTTGATAACTGATATGCCCCTGATTTGTAACTTGTTATGATGAAAGGTCCTAACCAATTAGGTTCGAACTTGCCTTTGCTGCTTAGGTTTAGGACATTTTTTTTATTTTCTTTTAAGACCACTTCTCTTACTTGGAAATTTTTTCTTCTGGTTTTCTTGTTGTAGCTTTGTTTGAGTCTATTTTGATAGACTTGCAAGTAATTCAAAGCATCTATGTGTCTCTCATCCAGTAACTCCAACTCATTTAATCTTGATACCCAATACTCTTCATCCGTAATGAGGTTTTGCAGTGATATTCTGAGGGATGGGAGCTCAATCTCAATGGGGAGGACAAGTTCTGATCCATAGACCAAGGAGAAGGGGGTGGCGCCAGTGGGTGTGTGGATGTTGGTTCGATAAGCCCAGAGGGCGGGATTTAGCAGCATATGCCAGTCATTACCTATGTCATTGACTATTTTCTTGAGGATTTTGAGGATAGTTTTTTTCATAGCTTCTGCTTGGCCATTGCCTTGGGGATAGTACAGGCTGGAGAAGTGATGCTGTATTTTGAATTTCTCGCACAAGTCGTGAACCTCCTAGTTCTTGAATGGTGTCCCATTATCTAAGATAATGGCTTGTGGGACATCGTAACGACAAATGAGATAGTTCAAGATGAATTTTGAGATCTTCTTCCCAGTGATATACGTCATGGGTATGGCCTCCAACCACTTAGTGAAGTACTCAGTTGCAATTATGATGAACTTGTGACCATTGGATGAGGTGGGTGTGATTTTCCCAATGAGATCGAGTCCCCACTATGAAAAGGGCTATGGTGTGACAATAGGGTGGAGCTCTTGAGCTGAAGTATGGATGAGGTCCCCATGCTACTGACATTGTAGACACCTTTTAACATGATCATGCGCTTCTTTCTCCATTGTGGGCCAATAATACCCCATCCTCAGCAGTTTCTTGGCTATGGTCATTCCACTTGAGTGTGAACCACAGATATTGTTGTGTACCTCAGTTAAAGAAGTTAATGCCTCCTCAACATTTAAGCAGCGTAGCAAGGTACCTTCTATGCTTCTACAGTATATGGTACCACCTAAGATGACAAATCTAGATGCCTTTTTAACAAAGGTTCATTTTAGGTTTGATGGTAGGTCAGCGGGTATGACTCCTATGCGAAGGTATGTCTAGATGTTGTGATACCAAGGATCGCTAGGACCAACAATTTCACACACATATTCTGATTCTGGTACCTAGAATGCAGGTATGAGAAGCTGCTCAATCAGAAATTCATATTTTTGGATGTTGTTGGGGATATCTAATAGGGACCCAATTGTAGCCATGGCGTCTACTGCTATGTTATTGGTTCTAGGAATCTGATCAAATATTATGTCAATGAAGGATTCCTTTAGAGTCTCCACCAATTTCTTGTATGGAGTGAGCTTGTCATCCTTAGTTTGATATTCTTTATTGACCTGATTTATGATCAACTAAGAGTCTCCATACACCTTGAGAGCTATGATGTTCCATTGCACTGCTATCCTAAGACCTATAGTCAAAGCCTCGTATTCTGCAATATTATTAGTGCAAGGAAATTCTCATTTGTATGACCTTGGTATGCAATCCCCTTGTGGGGTGATGAAGAAGACACCAACTCCTTATCCCTATTGTGTGTATGAACCATCGAAGTATAGTTTCCAGTGGTCCACTACGTTGAGGTTAAAAATGAATTCATCTGAAAATTCAAATACAAGAGGATTATGAGAATAAATTGGTGCCTCTACTAGTTGATCTACAATAACTTGACCTTTAATGGCTTTTCGCTCTACATACTCGATGTCATACTCTGACAGTTCATTACCCATTTTTCCATTCTTCTTGTGAGCATTACCTTTGATAAGAGATACTTGAGGGGATCAATTTTTGCGATGAGCTTTATCTTGTGTGCCAACATGTAATGTCTGAACTTTTGGGATGCAAACACTACAGCGAGGCATGCTTTTTCAATGAATGAGTAGTTTAGCTCATGACCAACCATTGTCCTACTGATATAGTAGATATCCCTCTTCGTTTCGTTTTCATCATGCTAAGTAAGAAGAGCTCCAAGGGTTCTCCTTTTTGCTAAGACATATAAGATCAATGGATTTATGGGGATAGGTGACATTAAAACTGGTGGTGTCAGTAGATATTCCTTGATTTTGTTAAATGCATCTACACATTTTGTATCCCATTTGTAAGCTACCCCCTTGTGGAGTAGGTGAGAATATGGGTTTTTCTTATCTGCCAGTTGTGCTATGAATCGTCGGATGGATTGAAGTATGCCTTTGAGGCCTCTCAGTTGATTTAATTTTGTTGGTGCTTCCATCTCTAGGATTTCTTTCACCTTTGCTGGATCCACCTCGATACCCCTCATGGACACTATGTATCCTAGTAATTTTCCTGATTGTACGCTGAAGACGTACTTCTTGGGATTTAGTCTAAATTTGTATTCCTCTAGTGTGTCAAAGATAGCATTTAGGGTTGCTATATGATCTTGTCTTTTTCTTGACTTAGCTAGAATGTCGTCGACATAGTCTTCAACTAATTTATGAATCATGTCATGGAATATCAACGTCATGGCCCTTTGATAGGTTGCTCCTACATTCTTTAGGCTGAATGGCATCATGTTCCAGCAGTAGGTCCCCCATGGACAAGTGAAAGTCGTCTTATGTTGATCTTCTTTTGCTATCATGATCTGGTTATATCTTGAGAATCCATCCATTAGTGATAGCATCTCATGTTCTGCTATCATGTCTACTATCATGTCGATGTTGGGAAGTGGGAAATCATCTTTCAAACATGCCTTGTTCAAATCTCTGAAGTTCGTGCAGATTCTAATGGCTCAGTCAGGTTTTGAAATAGGTACCAAGTTTGATACCCATTCCGGATAGTCAATTGCTTGTATGAATCCTACATCTAACAACTTTTTGAGTTCCATTTTGACCAATAAGGCTATTTGAGGGTGCATTTTCTGAAGCTTTTGTTTGACCGGCTTTGCTTCTAGATACACTGCTAAGTGATGAACCACAATCTCTGGATCAAGTCATGGCATGTCAGCATAAATCCATGTGTAGTTTATTTTCCTTTCCTTTAGGAATGCTACTAGGATTTCTTGCTCTTCTGATAATAGTGATTCCGCATAAAATGCACGATATGCAGGGTCTCCTTTGTACCTATGTTGACAGGATTGCATTTTTCGTCCAAGACTGCTGACTTTTCTGGATGAATAGCTCTTAAAGGAAGATTGAATCCTTCATCCTCGGGTGCCTTAGAGAGGTTTTCACTGTTGGATACGTCCTTTCTTTTTACTTTTTTCTTGTCAGAGAGTGCCACAGTGTGGTTTTCACTCAAAGACTTGGATATGATTCCTAGTTTCTCACTTTTGCAACTGAAGGATTCAATCGTTTCCCCATAATAGGCATGTGTGTCCAACTCTATTATAAACCTTGCCTTATCATCTCCATCTAAATGTTATCCCTCAATCCCATGAATTCTGAGAGCACTTCATCATTTTTGAATGTATCAAGAACTGGTGGTCCTTGTTGGTCATAGTTGATGAGTTGGGGATATACTAAACGGATCTCATGATTTTGATGGTCTATTTCAAAGGAGAGGGTGCTAATCATGCAAAGGGTAGTATCCTTGAATAACCTAGGTAGATTGGTCAAGTGATCCTCATCATCGCTACTACTACAGACATTGGTTATATCAAATGTAAAGTTATCTATGACACAACCTGTAGATACGGGTAGACGTAATTCTGTTGCAGTTGGCTGAGGAGAAATATTAATCGTTCTAACTGGAGGACTTTAGCCACATATGGTTATACTCAGAGGGGTACATCCAAGGCCAATATTTTTTATTGGTTGTGTCTCTGGCACGATAGGTATTATGATCCCATTGTCGTTTTGTCCCAATCTTTGATTTTTGTCATAACCCATTGCGAGCATCATTTATAGGCCCTTGCTTCTCTCATCCATTGGTAAATTTGGTACTAGTCTTTCATCTTGATAGAGCATGTGTGATGGATCTGCATAAATAACCTCCTAGCCAAGGTCTCCCCAGCTTGTGAATTCGGGATAGTTTTTAGCAGACGTTTGTGATGTGGATGCTTGATTTTCTTGTGGACGACCCCATGATCTAGGAGATTGTGGTAACCCTCCTACCACAAAAGCATTTTTAGGTAGCTTGTAGCTTCAACAACCATCCTCCTGGATAATGACCTTGATGTCGGAGATGGTGGGGATGGTTTGAGTGGTGGGTGTCTTTGTCATAGAAGTGGATGCGAGGGTGGCCATATCGATGTATTGTGTGGATCAACCCTCATCATTCTTGGGTACTTGGGGGATTTTTTAATACTTTGCTTCAAGATTTTTCCAATATGAGAACGGTTCAAGATCTCCATGGATGGTAACTTCTTTTCCATTATGTGTAAATTTCACACATTGGTGGAAAGTTGATGCTACGGATTTCATCTCATGGATCCATGGGCATCCCAAGAGGATATTGTATGGCAAGTCAAGGTCCAAGACCTAACAAGTGGTTTCCATGATGGTAGGCCCTACTTGGATAGGGAGTTTGATTGTGCCCTGAGACACTCTTTCTTGGTCATCATATGCTCTTATCGTGATGCCCCTTTCCTTTGTCGATAGAATCTTCTAATATTTTCAACTGTTTGATGAGGCTTAAGGAACATATGTTCAAGCCCGCACCTCCATCCACCAAGACTCTTTTTATTTTTTTCTTGTGCACAATGGCTTCCAAGTGAAGTGCACAATTGTGAGATGGTTGGGCGGGGAAATCTTGGTCAGAAAATGTAAGGAGATTAGGCGTAATGATATTTGTAGCCATAGCTTAGAATTGCTCTGCATCAAGATTTGCGGGGACAGTGGATGAGCTAATGATATTTTAAAAAACTCCATGATGGATATGTGTGTTGGCATTCTCTTCAGTTGATCTAGGACATTATAGCCATTAGGAACGGATCTAGATGCAGGGGTTTTGTTTGGTTGGGAGGATCCTGCAATGGTGACTTTTCCGCCTCTTGTGGTGACTCCACAATCTTTGGCATGGGCACCCTTGATGGTGATGACCATGTAGTCTTCGTTTAGGGAGGCAACAACTGTTTCATAAACATGATTTACACTGCCCTTCCCTTTATCATTTTTATTGCCTTTGTTACTATAGACATCTAAATTTGGACACTTAATTTATCCAAATTCATCCCCTTTAGTCTTATTTTCATTAATTAAGTAATGCTGCTATTGTTTAATTAATATCCTTAATTATTCCAAATCCCTAAAGTATTTAATTAATAATTAAATACTTTACTCTCCTTAATCCCCTTTTCATCAAATGAATTAAATAAATATTACATTTATTTAATTCCTCACATGTCATTTTCATCTAATCCTAATCCATCTCCTAATCTCTTCATTAGGGATGTGCACATGCCTAATCCTTGATTAGGATGTGTCACATCCTCCAACTTTTGCAAGTTGGCTTCTAATCCTCATTTATCTTCTAATCACTGATTAATTAATCTTAATCAGTACCTTGGTCAACTCTCTCCATCCCCCAAGGAATTTTTAATTCCTTTTTTATTCCTTCAAGAATCCCCTTTTCCCATGCATCTTCTAGAATCTTTGACTTGTCACATCAAGTCACATGTGACAAACTCCCACCTTTTTGGAACATTGTCTTATCCACTAGATTCGTCCAATCATTGTGAATTTAAAATTCTCTTTTATTCACCCAAGATTCTTCCCACTCCCCAATGTACTTGCAAGGTACTTGTCCTTCCTCCACATCATGTACCTTTCGACCACCTCACCTCCACCTCATCTCCTCTTAGCCACTTCACCATCCACATGTTAATATGTGAGGGCTTGTGAGTTCTCAACTCACCATAGCCCTTCATCTTGACCTTGTTGGATGAATCTCAACCGTTCAATTCCCTAGAGAATTCAAATTCTTCTATAAATACCCCCTCCTCAAGGTCATTTTCAAGACTTTCATTTTGGAGTAACCTTATGTTGCCAATTTACATTCTCAATCATTCACTATCATTTAGCCACCCACTTTGATCATCTTGCACATTCAATATTGCATCTAGCTACGTCAAAAGCCATCCAAGGAGCACACAAATCCATCAAAATCAAGGGCCAACCAAGGAGTCTTCAACAACAAGGAATGTATAAATCAATTTACATCTTATTTCATCTATTTTCCTTGTTTTATCACTCTTTAGGCTAATCATTGAGGTGTTCTTAGTATTTTTCCACTTACATTTTTAGTTATTTTGCACATTAGAGTAGGGTAAAATTCCAAGGTACACAGTTACCATGATTCGGCATCGGATTCGTATATATCTTAAGATCCTGATTTCCAGTAGGTGGTTCCATGTTTATGATTCATTTATCAATGAGATCTTGGATGATTTTTTTGAGTCTCATGTAGTTTTTTGTGGTGTGGCCTTTGATTTTATGAAATTCACAAATTTTATTCTCGTTATACCAAGGAGGTTTGACATCCCATTCTTGGTAATTCTCAAATGTAGGAGCTTCAATGAGTTTTTGGTCTATCAGCTTTTTCTTGATGACTTCTAATGGTTCCCCCAAGGCAATGTACTTTCTCTTGGGATAATTCTTACGTTGGGGTGGTCCTCTTTGGTCATTAAAATTATTGATGGTTGGATTGTTGTTTGGATGATATGTTGTGTGATGATCATTTTGGTGTTGTGTTTGGGTTTGCGGTGTGGGTGTGTTTTGGCGTGGACCACTCATGACCACCTTGGCATCGACGACGCCATCATTAGTAACATTTTTATTCCTTTCCCACGTACGAGGTTTATCATTGTAATTGGATGGTGGGTAGTTGTTTTGTTGTTCATGGTATGATGTTTATTCAACGGGTTGAGTCACAAGGGCTCTTTTGATGTTGAGCGCTTTGGAGATCAATTGATCATATGTGGTGATTCCCTGAACCTTGAGATGAAATTCCAAGTGGCTTTCAAGGTTGGATATGATGGTGCAAACTTGTTGTTCTTCTGGCATGGTCCACTTGCTCCGATTGGCCTTGGATTTCCATCATTGTACGAATGAAGCAAAAGATTCATTCTTTCCTTGTTTTAGAGTTGAGAGTTCTTCGAGACTAACATCCATTACGATATTGCATGCATAATTTTTAAATAATGTGTCTCTAATTTATTGGAATGTTCTAATGCCTAAAGGTAAGCAAGAGAACCATTCTATAGCAGGCCCTGCCAAGCTCCTAGGAAATAGCCGCATCAGATAAGTATCATCATATGCAACCTCCATGCAATGAACTTGGAATTCCCTTATGTGATCCTTAGGGTTTCCCATCCCTTGATATTTGTCAAATTTAGGGATCTCAAATCCCTTGGGGAATGGTTTCATTTCTAGGGTCCTATCAAATGGATAAGGACACAAGTTGCTTTGCATTTTGGTTGTTCACCCTGATTGAAGGTCGAGCACTTGTTGCGAGAGCAACCTAACTTGTGTCATCACATCATTTTGCATATTAGGGGTTGGGATGAATGTGTTTTGGGGTGTTGCAATCGTGGTTTGGATGGGTGGGTTGGTTGGTGTGTTGTTCGATGGTATCTGTATGTTCTGGCAGGCGAAGTAGGCTTCTACTTGCTTTTGTATGAACAATGCTTGTTGTTGATCTTGTTGTTGTTTTGCTAGAATTTGTGCTTGTTGTTGCGCTTGTTGTTGTGCTTGCTATTGTTCCCACAATTCTTGTTGTTGGGCTACCAATTCTACTGCCTCTTGTTACTCTTGATATTGCTTTAATGCTTGTTGATATGCCTGTAATTGCGCTGCTTGTGCAAGAAATTACGCTTGTGCTTGTTCTTGTTGTGCTTGATATTGAGTTTGCACTTGGGAAACTTGTGCTTGTGTTGCTTGTTGTTGCAATAGAAGTTGTGCTTGAGCAACCTTTTGTGCCCGCAATGCTTGTGTAGCTTGAGCGGCTTGTTGTTGTTGTTGAAATAAAGCTTGGCATTGTTGTGCTTGTTACATTTGCAGTGCGGCTTGGGCTACTTGGGTGGCTTATGCAACTTGAGCGGCTTGTTGAGTGGCTAGGTATATGGCTTTTTGTTTCTGCACTTGTTGGTATCCTCTTTGAAAATCGGCTTGCAATGTTGCGTTATATTGACTTGATGTGGTGGAAGTTGGTGGTGGTGGGGGTGGTGGTGGATTCAAAATGGCGTTAGTGGTGAGCGATAATGTCATGTTGATTATCTGATTGGTGGATGGTGTTGTCGTGTTGATTATTTGATTGGTGGATAGTGTTGTCGTGTTGATTATTTTATTGGCGGATGGTGTTGTTGGTGTGGTGGTTTGAGTGATGAGTGGTGCCGTTGATATGATTAGTCCTTGAGAGACCATGCTTGCAATGTTTTGGGGGTGTTTGATGATGTTTCCATTGCTTGCGTGTTTGTTGTTTGTTGTTTCGATGTCAACGACAAGTTTTGAGTGTTCGGCATAATGCTTTGATTGATGGTTGGGATATAGGTTTGATTGATACCTGGTAGGGGAGGAAGCCTTAAACCAAGGAGTGGTGTGGATGATGATGGCAATGGTGGAAGTGGTTGAAATGTAAGGGGTGTGATTTGTTGTGAGAATGTTGTGGTGTCGAATACACCCCCTGGTCCGAACATATCTCCCTCCTCTTGCAAATTTGTGAGAAGATGTGTTTGATGTGTTGCGTGAAAAGATGATGATGATGGATCGTAATGGAATGTGAGAGGAACATTTCTATGTAATGGATTTTTTGGTATGCTTTGTTCCAATATGGCGGTTGCGTCCAAATTTTGATTATTAACAAGGGGATGTGTTTGAAGTGCATTGAGAAATGCACTTCCCTTATTAACATTGGGTTGGGTTGGAGCAAACGATGTTGTGATTTGCATAATGTTTTATGTAATGTTTTGAGATGGGTGTGTAGATGAAATGGGAATGGTGAATTAAATTCGTGGAAATGATGTCTCCACTATGGTACTCACGTCAAAATTCGAAGGTAACTTGGCCCCTTGTTTTGCTAGCTCAAGCATGTACAACAAAGGGTTGAGTCTCATCATGATGTTAATGATTTTATGGTTCTCCAGATTTTGGAGCATTTCAGTCATTTCCTCGCGAGACATTCCAAAATTAAGGTCCTCTTCTTGGTTTTCCTCTTGTCTATTTTTTAATAATGAGAGGGTCAAAGGATTACTTGATTTGGCGAGATTCATTTATGCATTGGTTTGGCTAAGATCGCTTCAAGCGGGTGTTTATTTGTTGGCTTCCATACTCTTTTTGTATTGAGATCTAGTTAGAACCATAAAACGGGGATCAATCTTTGAGAATATGTAAGATGAATCTCTTGATTCCTTGAATTGATTTCCATTTTATGTCCAAAGTAAAAAAAAATTAGGATGCCTTGGGGATCAAAGGTGATGATATGAAGATGATGGATGATATGGATGTTTTGGATTTTGATAAATCTTCAATGAGACACTAGGCTTTAGGACTTTGCAGATTTTGAATTTAATTGGATTTTGGATTTGGGATTTTGTCCTTTATTTTGATTTTGATTTTGTTTTGATTTCGAACAAAAGGACCCTAAGATGTTGGATAAGGATCTAAAGGATAGATTTGTTCAAAGGATGATGATTTGAATATGTGTGAGGAGAAGGATGCATCTACCCACACCTATTAAAACAAGATAATAGCTTTTGCTAAGCATATGAAGAAGGATTCATCTTCATATACAAAGCTAGGCAAGATGATTTGGATAACTTTGACTAAGCATATGCAAAAGGATGCATCTACACATAGCTTGCCAAAGGTGATTTTGATAATGTTTTCAAGGATATAGTCTCAATGATTTGGATGTTTTTTATTTTGCCACAAATCCTAGTATCAAGGATGATTTGTGAGATAGATTTGTTTTGATGTTTTGATGTTTTGAAGGATGGATGAAAGAGGTTTTGATTTGTTATGATCCTTAGGTGAACCTAAAAAAGACACTTTGTTTTCCTAGACCTAGGTATTGAAGAGCATGCAAATGCTTCCTAAACACCTTTATAACCAAGAAATGATTTCATTTGAACATTCATTTTCATATTTCCAATGATTTTTGCTTTGGGATTTATGAGTCTTCAATCACACATGAAAATTCATTTTTCTTAGCTTTGCTTAATGGCTTTATTTTACAAAAAACACTTTCTTTGATTAAGTATTCAAACTAAGATGTCCAATGTCTTAATTTCTTCAAAACCCCACAAGATAAGTTATGTGGAATTTCAATGAACTTAAGGCAAGGGTTTTCCTATTGTTTACTTAAGGAGACAAATTGAGATATAATCCAATGTTTAGAAACCTCTAAGGATGTGAATCTCAAGGGAAAGCAATAACATATGGATTGAGTCATTGGTATTTGTCTCCAAAAAGGGTTTGACATTTGAATGATAGTGTTAAGTGTTTGTTTCCGTGATGTTTTCAATCAAGCAATGCATTTTGTAACCCAAGAACAAGTACAATCCTATGGATGTGTAAGACAATATTTGTTGGATTCCCACTTGGACAAGTCCAGCTACGCTTATCTCTAGGGAATGGTTAGATGATTGATCCCATTCGCTCCCCTCCACGACACTCACTTATACGGGGCAGCCAAGCATTAACACCCATGAAACTCCCATGGCATGCTTTTCATTTCTACTAGAAGACTGTAAAAGTGTGGGGTGGCTTCAGAACGACCGTTCTTGCACCAACAAATAGATTGAAGGATTTTTGAAAATTCTAGCACATGGGTTTTAATAAGGACTTTTCGTTCGTGGAGATTGACCCATACGGCAAGAGTACCCTTTCGGATCCATCTTGTCGGAATCAACCGCGTGATATTGGTGTTTCGTCCAATATCCACATTTATATCCCAGCTGGAAATACTCTTGGCTTTAGAGTGTTACCGGTTGAGTCGTTCCCTTGGGTGAGTATTTTTTCCCCAAGGCAGGCCCTCTAGGATAAACAAAAGTGAATGAAGAACAATATTCGTAACTTGATCAATCCTTGTAGGCAATAAAGAGAGAGAATATACTCAACAAAGCCCCCACTCACACTCGCACAAGATTTTGTTTAATTTTAAGCCCAAATTGAAGTGTGTAGGTGATTGCTTTATCTTAACCCAAAGTCATGAAAAAGGCCTTTTGATTCTCAAGATCGCTATAAAGCGCGAGAGAAGTGCATACGTCCTTTTTCAATGGCTTTAGTTTAAGTAAGCCTTCACGAAAAAAAAAAGCTACACTTGTTCTTTTTAAATCCTCAAAGTAAAGTGTGAGTTCGTTTTAGAGCACCAAATCACAAGTGAAAGACATCTGTTCAATTTGTTAATCCAAGAAACAAAATCTAGTAAGTTTTTTATCCTAAAGTTCGTTTTAACCTTTGCAAGAAGAAATTGAAAGGTTCTTTTTAAACCCAAAGGAAGATTAGTGTCCAAAGAAAAAGGAGATAACAAATTCTTAAAGAAGTGTTAAACAAACACTTAAGTGTTTAAAAACACTTTGATTGAATGAAATATCATCATGCTTCTCTTTCTTTTGATTTTGATTCCCAACCTACAAAGAGCAAAAACCAGTTAGATTCTGGAAAAACATAGAAATAAAATAGCAGAAAATAGAGGAAAAATCAGTCATAAATCAAAAGCACGTGCTAAAATTAAATTTTCCCTTTTTACTATCTCCCAGTGTTGCAACTCGTGAAGTTGTCCTAGTTTTTTCTCCCAGCGGTGCTCTCACAGCACTGCTTACCAATTAGCGGCACTCTGTGTTGGGACAGAGAGCTCAAATGCATCACAATTTTCACCTAGCGTCATAGTTTACGTCCAGCATCGGAGTTCAATATTTTTTGAAAAAATTTGCAGGTGAGCGAGTCCAGCGACAGAGTTTGAAATTCAAAAATTTTGGCTGGACGAATCCAGTAGCACAGTTTGTGTTTTAAGTGGTGCCATATAGCGACGCTGACGAGCCCGCAGTGCCAAAACAACGATGTTGAGCTCCCAGTGTTGGAATTTTCTATATGTGAAGAAAAATGCAAAAATTTCAAGAGAATATTAGAAATAATGATATCCAGCCCTCCTTCTAGCACCAAATGTGCGAACCCCAACCTTGGTACCTGCAAAACAACAAGAGTAAACAAGTTAGACAGGTGATTGCAAGCCAAAACAAGGATTCCTGATGAAATCCATTTACAACATTCAAAATAGGAAAGAAAATATTGAGGAACACAATAGAAATGATAAACTAAATTGAATCCTAATTCAAAAGTGCAAACTCATAATCCCATGGGGGAATTGGTGCTAATTTGATGTGAAAATTGGCCCTTTCCCAATTCCTAAGATGCAGGCTTCGAATGTTGAAGAGATTGATCCACTTTGTTGATGAAGAATGAAGACTCCAAGCCAAAAATCTACAAAACCTTGCTATGACTCAATGATAATGGATGAAATTCAAGAGATATTTGAGCATGGTAACTTTGTTTGGATTGTGGATGATAAAATGAGGATATGAGCATTTCATTTATAAAACTTCAAGATGGATGAATGTCCAAATTTGAGCAATGTGGGACTAACATTCATCCAATGATATGGTGCCACTTGTCAAGCTATGAATGGATGATGGATGTGCAAGATTTGGGGTTTGTGCCAATAAATGCATAAATTTGAATTTCAAATTTGTTGAAATGGCATGTAAGAGGGAAGGGAAAATGCAATAAATGCCACTTGGCTCAAGGCAAAGGACATGTAAGAGGAAGTTATTGCCTTGTTGGATGTACATGTTGACTTGGAATTTTTGAATTCAAATTGAGAGAATATTCCAAAAGATGCCAGTGAGGAAAATAGGGATTTAATAAATGAATTAAATCTATTTTCATGTGCAACTTGCATTATCTAGAGGATGGGATAGAAAATTAGATTAAATTAATCAAGGGTTAATTAATTTGGAGATTTGATGATGTGACTTATTTGACTTAGATTTGTGGATTTATTTAAATCAAATAAGAGAGGAATATGACAAGAGACTAATTAAATAAGGATTTTGATTTATTTAATTAAAAGAGATGGTGTTAGATTAAATCAAATAAGGTTTTAATTTATTTAATTTAATGGATAGACTTTAAAGATTTAATCAAATAAGTTGAGTATTTAATTAAATAGGGATAATTAGATCAGGTGGATTGATTTAATTAATAAGAGGGAATGACTTAATTCGACAAAATGATTTATTTAATTAAGGGATGAAAGTTGATGAATTTAATCAGACAGGGGGATTTGATTAAATGGTTATACCGAGGGATGATTCTGGAAGAAACGATGTTAGTGAGTCAGGATCAGATGCACGATGTCAATTAGTATATTTTGAGTGTCTACAAGTACCTACAAGGTGGGGTCTTACTTCCCCCTCCCCTTAGCTTAGACTTCCTCCTAGAAGTTTTTAAGGTCAAGAAAAGAAATCTCAATGTAGCAATGCACATAAATCTATTAGAATATAAATTACTCTACTTTCTTGTTGAAGAAATCATAGCATTCAACCATTAAGCAGACATTAAATTAATCCCTTTCATGAATCAAGCATCTAAATGCTTAGAACAAAATTTTCCACCATAGAAAATTTATTCAATATAGTCACATTATAACAAAAGTTAGTAATATCCATGTAGTTAATATTCTTGAAATCAATATTTATCCAATACATTAACATCCTTAGATACCCTTCAAGGTTCTCTTTTGCATCATAAACATCACTCATGATGTTTGAATAATTTTTGTTCTAATATCAATTCATGTCCCAAAACTAGTAGTCTCAATTTTAACTATCACTTTCTTTCTCACATAACAGTCAAGTATTTCCACATGTAATTTATTTACAAATTTACCCACACTTCACAACAATTACACATGAATTACATCACAAGGCTCAATGGGGTTTATAGGGATGGATACTCTTGGATACTACTTGAGGCCCTTCTCTAAGGACTCCTCCATACAAATAAGAATAATCATAGAATGAGGGGAATATTGGATTAATGACCGTCCCATATCGATCCCCTTCGCAACCCCTTTAAAAAATAATTCCCCAGTGCATCTACTCCCCTATACGACCTACCAAGGAACCCCTCAGGATATGGCAGTTTACATATGTCATATTACACCATGCTTACCAGCAGTTAAAAAACATTAAGAAAGCCTCAAGTTGAGAAATCATAAGATCATAAACCAACGTTTAAATAAAACATAAAATTATAAAATCAAGAGAAAAACCAAATAAAGGTCAATTGTAGCTACATTTCAACATTCCAATCTTAATTCAAAAATGAAATTAAATAAGTCCTTGAGGAAATTTGGACTATAACAACCTTCAAGTGGCTAAATAGCCTAATACAATAAATAGAAAAGTCCACATTGCTGGTACATAATAAAATAAAACATCAATCAAGAATTACCAATAATTCATATTCCAACAATAAAAACTACACATTACGAGCACCACATGACTAGATAATCCACCTAAGGGGAGGAGGGGAATGGTGGTTCTCTAACCACATAATTATATTAGCATGCAATAATCTAGTGGTCCTTGACCACATAAATATCAATAATTGGTGGTCCCTGACCACATATATATGCATCACTAGTGGTCCCTGACGACATGAATTTGAGTCACTGGTGGTCCCTGACCACATAAATATGAATCATTGGTGGTCCATGTAATTCCATCCTTTACCCATGGGTTATAAACATCAAGGAATAGGTTTTCACTATGAACCAACAATTGTGGCTCTCATATGTGAGGGAGTAGGCCACGATCAACATCCATGGGAGGATTACAACAACTCGACATAGATCCTTTATCAAGATTAGGGACAACGCCCTAAGCTCATAATTTCTCAATGGGAGAACATGTGCCTCTCAACCCCTATTTACACTGGCTAGTGTCACACTCCCATAAGGGGGAACCAAATGCTAGGGGTACACATTTAACATACAAATAAAACTAATACAAAGGAATACATCACATTTCATTTAATAGACACACTTATGCACTTAACACATTCATTTGAACTCACAACTAGCTAGCTTACATAAAGGCCATCACAAAGGGTACACATAGGGGATCGTACATGACATCCCCTCACCCTTATCCCAAGTTGGATACCGTGTATCTCATAATTGGGGCACATCACCTTTACTAGTTTTCCACTTCACAAGTCATAACACAATACACTTTTACAAAATTCACCATATTATAAAACAAAATAATACACTTAAATACATTCTAGATATTTTCTTAAAACAATATTCACTTTGATTCTTAATTTTCAAGATATCCACTCACTTGCATAAGTAAAAGAAATCACTAGATGATGTGCAACATTAGCTTAGATATATTACTCCATCTTCTTAGAACTCAACAATACTTGGTTCACCACACTTTTCCATCTTGCTAAGTTAGTGTTTGGCATCACTTTAAAATAAAGATCAGTTTTTCTATAGTTATCATGCCATTCTTTTTATTTTATTCAACTATGTTTGTTATGTTCACAACATATCCATACAGGTAATACCACTCTGTTTTTCACACATGTTAAAGAGAGTTTCCTACTTAATAAGGAAGATAATTAACCATTTTCATTTGAAACATCACAATATGAGACAAAAAGATATATAAATAAGTAAATAAAAAATAAATAAACTCAATGCATAAAACACATGACAAATCATGAAATAGTAGTTCTCACAACTTATTAATATCTCTTTTATAAATCTTGTATTTTTCTATCTAAGGTTGAACCATCCAATCATATTGTCATAATCATCATTTTCACAATCATAGCTCCATCTAATCTCATAAGATGCATAATAAGTAAAAGTCTTAAAAAGTTTTACCTAATTTAAAGTTTTCTCCTTTACATTTGGTTGTAAATTTTCTTCCCTTAAAGAGTAAATATAGTCAATGGTATAGAATACACAACATTGGTTAGAAGTTTTACAAGTCTACTTTAGTGTCTCTTATCTATATTTTAACTTTCCCATCACCTAATACACCATGAGCCACACATAATTCATTACTCAATTTATAGTTTCATACAAATGATTATTCAATCCTTATGACATGCACACGACCTTCAAGGTCAACACGTAATTGAGTGTGTTATTACTTCCTATATATGGCATGCATCCTTTCTTACTTGGGCAACAACAAGTCTTTAGTTCTTAACTCATTTATAAGAGAGTAGTAATAGCATAAGTCTAGATAATGTTTTAACTCCAAATTCTCATTTTGAAAGGATCTCTTCACAATTCTTCTTATGTTTAATTATTATAAGGAGGGTGACTTAAACATCATATTTGCTAGTCCTTAACAATCTTGTTTCAATTGTATTCTTCTATGCCTTCACCTTTGACTTGAATCATAGAAATCATGTTCCTTCATTTACTATTTAATCTTTAAACAATAAGACATAAGAGTTTGGAAGTTGTTATAGTTGCACTAAGTTTACTAGGTCATAGTTTACTTGTAAAAGTGCTTAATTAAATTTTTAGTTTCAACCTTATATTCTATGTAGCATCTAGTTTTGATCCTTTTTCTAAATAGGGTTTACTATGCAGCTTAAGTTTTCAAACATCAGTTTACATTCTTATTCATGCAATCTTATCTACCAACCATTAGTTGACTCACCTTAGAATCTCAAACATTCAATAGCGGGACTCTTTCAAGTATGTTGAATCATGATTTAAATGAGTTTTAAGAGGCTTATGTGGTATTGATTTCTAAGGTATGGGCGCAAGATCGATTCTAACACATCCCTAAATAGCTCTTTGATATCATCACGTAGAACCAAGGATTATGCACTTCCAAGTTGTACATCTTTAATTTCCTCTTTATACATTCGCTAATTAACACTAGATGTGTTTGAAATGTATACATGACGAGAATTATGATATTTCTAGTGTGGTACTCTTTGTTGAACATATAGTTTATTAATAAATGATGCTTACAAAAAACGTATTCTACAACTAGGTTTTAAAACATGTTAGGCATATTTATGTGTAAATCGATCCTTCATCTTAAGTTTACTCGAGAACATTTAGAAAATTCTAGTACAGCCTTCTCAGTTTAAGATAATATCTCTTAATTGTGTTGCGTCTAATTTAAACATTAACCCCATATTCATCTTTTTCGATTACTCTTAACTATGATTTTTTATTTAACCCTTGCCTAAGGTTCACTAGGAGGAATCAATCAATAGTCTCAAAACACTCCCTTATATTTCCTAAGTTTGAAATGATGATTACTTTTCTAAAGTTGAACCATATAGTTAAGAGTAATTTATTTAATTATTCAAGGTTATATGTTACTATCCACAATAATTCAACTTCTCTATCGATGTCATAAATGTCCTTTTTGGTGGAAGAATTTAGGTTTCTTTAATCTTATGTATTGAAGTGAATCATATTATTTCACTAACTCATCAAAATCTCTAATAACCATATTTAACAACCATTTCTACCTTCCTAAAGTTTAAGGGAAGCATCACACGATGATAGGTCTGATAACTCTTATTAGATGGACTATTGCATCTACAACACTTGCATAATCATAATATTCTTGAGGTATTACCTTTGGAAGCTAAAGTTTTTTTTTTTTTTTTTGAGTTACTTATCATTAATTAAATACCACAAATGGCTAGAGTTTGGCTAACACGTGTTTTTATAAATTTTAATAAAAATGGTTCATTGTAATTAGATTTCAATGTTCCCACACACGATAGACCCTCAAAAATTTATTGGATTGTAGACATTTGAAACTCCATTGTTGCAATGTTATTCACTTGTTGACCACATACATAATAGCTAAGACCCATCTTATTCCAAGAGTACCCGGTGTTGCAACCTAGCTCTGATACCAAGTGTCATGCCTGAAAAATTTCATCGAAAAACCTAACAAAAAAAAAAATCCTAAAGACAATAATTAAGCTAGGTAACATTCTAAGGCTCGAGACATAACGCTAATATGAGCATGAGTTGAATACCTACAAGAAGTTGCTTTTGTAATGTCAAAATTTTGACAAAAGGGAAAAAACAAGACGATAAAGATAACTGATGTTCTATGTCTAACATGTAAGTGACATTACATGAATCGGATGATGTTGCCCATGCAACATCATCTTTGACACATTGCTAGAGAGTGGGAAGATGAAGGACTTGAGCAATTAGGTGAGCAGAGTTTATCGTGTGCACCCTAAATCAATAACATAGTAAACCTAACTAAATTAAGATTGACAAATCTTAATAATCTACCGTCCCTATAATGTTTGACTTTCCAATGGTAGCACTATGCCAAGGCTATTGGGAGTATGATGAACTAGCTTCATTGAAGGTTAAAAAAAAACATAACGCATTTGTTGACAAGGTCCATTAACTAAGTTTCATTTGTGTAATTCTCTCAAAACGATGTACTGACAACAATAAGGGTGAATAGTATTTACATAAAATAAATAAATAAATTAAATTAAAGAATATAAAAATAAATTAAATAATAAAATAACCGACTATTTCTAACTTCATTCCATATATTATAATCACATAATAGATATATTATTTATTTATATAATATATCTAATAATAGATTTAAATCCTCTATTTTCATTATATTTGTCAATTTAATATATAAAGAAATTTAATTTATTTATATAATGTAAATAGTATATAATAAATGAACTCACTTTCATATATAGTAAGAAACCATTTATTTTTAGACCTATAATTAAAATATATTTATAATATAATTATTCATATTCATTTTTATTTTTTTAAGCTTATAAATATCACTTTTTATAATTTCATGCATTTATTAGGAATATAATATTTAAGTCCCATCTCCTTAAACTTAGCCCTAATCTACTTTTCTTTCCTTCCACGTAGGAGTCCATTTTATTTAGATAAGGATATACAAGTGAAAAAAAAAAACAACACTAAAACCCATAAAAAGAATTGGGAGAATTGACACATTAACAAAAAAACTTCCACTATCTAAGAAAAGTACTAACTTTATCTTATTAATTATCTATTTAAATGGGATAACTACTATTTAAAGTTCCTAACTTTTAAGTAGGATAGAATAGCATTAGAATGAATACTTATAATGGAAAGGTAGTTATTTTAATTTAAAATCATAATGTTGTTTTAATATTATTTACAACATATTATTATTATGAAGATAATATTATGATTGTGGGTCATATTGTATTGATAACTTAATTATTGTGATAATTATAAAACCTCTTAATATTCCTTTTTATTATTATGTCATAATACTGATATAATTAGAAAAAGAAGAAAACTTTTAGAATACTTATACTTGATTATCGCTAAACCCTTAAAAATTACAGTGCTATGTTTTTTTTTTTTTTGCTGCTCTCACCACAATAGCAATAATATGATAAATTTTAATCGATAAATAATTGTTAACTTTTAATAACAATATTATCATTATTTATTCAATTATCAAGTGGTAGTATTGTCATTTAATATATCACTATGATTCCCCCCTCTCACCTTACACAAATGATATTATTTTGTTTATTACACCCAAAATAGTAATAATGTCATTGATTGGGAAACTACCTCACTTAACAAGTATAACAGATTTTCAAATATTCCATCATTTCTATAAATATATATTGAATATATCCACTTTTTATTTATCTTTTATTTTATATATATATATATATATATATATATATATATATATATATATATATATATATATATATGTTTCATATATCAAATGAAGTGGGTATATACATTTTGGAGTATGTGAATGTATGTATTTTGTATCTATATACATATATATACAGATCTATTATATATTTTTAATCTTTTATCTCATTCACTCATATTTTAAATGTTCATTATTAAGCATAATTTTCTTTTAAAATTGGTAAAAAGGAAAAACAAAATATATACATTTATCAACTCTCTTTCTTTTCACCAGTTTCCTCAAATTTATTATTCTACTTAATAATCCATACCCATGGTTGTGGAAATTGTAAATAAGACTTTAACATAGAGATTCATAGACTTTTATTGATGCTTAAGATTTCCATTTGCAATAAAAATACTCAATATCTTTAAATAATATTTTGGCCTTGTTCACTACACATTTAAATACACATGCTAAGCATTCATTCAATGGAAAGAGAAAGTAAATTGAGATTTACATAGTATTTCCCTCATCTCTCAATAAAAATAACCTTTAGCTCAAACATTTCATTTAACACATTTATAAAGTGTGTCCGTTCGTAAAAAGATGCAACCCTCCAAGTAAAGCTTCCATATTACAACAAAATTTAAGGAATACAATGAAAACACATAAACGAATAAGTCTTTCTCTTTCTATTCTCTCTCATGTTACATCAAAACACTAGCTTCCTTTATTACAAACATATTTAAGGAAATATAATGAAGGACACATATTTGGTTAAGGATTGCTCTCCACCCTACCGTAATGGCGTCATGGAGCCTCATGGGCTCTAACCATACCCCCGAGCAAGTATTTCTCTTAGCTTCACAATGATAAATGGAGCTCTTTCACATTTTTACAAGGAATAAGACTAACACAATACAAGTTCCAGGTATCTAAATTCTTTACTCTATATTTCAACCATGATCCCTACTATGTGACAACATTTTAGAGCAATAAACAAAGGAAAATGGGAATAGGAAAAACTTATCTCTTTTCTTTTAGATAGAGGGACTAAATTCTTGCATCCATACTTCCTCTTCAAGCCAAGTCATCTTGGTCGTTGTCTCTCCAAGAAGTGAACTCCTCCCCTTTTCTCATTCTCTCTACCCTCTCCACTCAAGTTTTCCAAGAGGAGAAGTGGGTAACACCCAAATCTTCCATCTTCTTGAGATATATAGGGATCCTCCAAACCTACACTCTTTCCCACAAGTGCTCACACATGTGTGAGTCTTGTGCCAATTCCAAGAACTTTTGGGGAGTAGAAGGTTGAGAGTGACAAGTCACTCTTCCTAAGCCCCAACACTTTTTTGAATTTTTCACATTCATGAATGTGGACTTCTGAGGGGTCTTTTCACATTCCAAGGACAAGTTCACATGTGTAAAAAAGGTTCCAAACCCATAGGTATAGGTCCTAGGGGTCTATTCTTGTTCAAAAACCAAGGAAATTGTTTCAATAATCCCTTTTTAAAACCCACACAAAAATCCATACGAATTTTGATCTTAACCAAGGGTTCCAACCCCAACCAAACTCACATCACATGTCTTACAATTGGATTCTCCTCAAACATAATCACCCAACCAATAATAAAACCTCGAACCCTTCTAAGTAAAATAGGGCTACACTTAGAACTTCCCAAGGATGTATTTAATTTGATTCCAACATTTATTTATCCTCCTATTTGCATATTCGATTCTCGACCTTTAATGTTAATCCTACATCGACTCACTTAATTTCCCTCAAGAAGAGTCTTTTAATTTTTTTCTCGATAGTTCACCCTTCCCATGCTAAAACGGTTACCTTCCTGCACAATACCAACAAAATCATAAATAACAATTTGATAACATAAGTTTGTTAACTAAATATTTTATACTTTAGCTATATAATAAACCATTTAAAATTTCAATTAGCTTTTCACAATATATGAGTGCATTCCACCTTCATGGTAGTGACAATAAACAAAATGTCAAAATTAAATGCAAGAATATCACCAAAAGATCACCTTATTTATCATCCATAATATATCTAATCATCAATTCTATAAAGGAATATAACAAATTAGGATTGTATTGAGTACCTACGAGGCGGGGTCTTATAGCTTAATTTCCCTCAAATTTTCAAAAATTCGTGCAAGTATAGCCTATGATAGTGATTTAGCAAAACATCAAAGATTCAAGATAGTTGCTCCAAAAATTCATAAGATTTCGAGAGAGATTGGAATGATGAAGAATAGATCAATTAATAGAAAATTGATCATTCAAATGATAGGTTAGGATTGAAAGATCAACGGACGGTTGAGATTGACAAATTAGACATGCATTTTGATAAATATTAGTAGCAACATGAGTGATATAAATTAGAAATAGAAATAAAGATTAAATAAATGATTTAATCTTCAAGTTTGGTATTCAAAAATAGAAGAATTATCTTTGCATGACAAAGATAAAGATGGATTTAAAGCAACTCTTTGTTTGAATGCACACACAAGATTTAATTAATTAAATAGGAATATTTAATTAATATGCATGTACATGCAATTGATTTAGAATTAGCTAACTGAATGATATGACGAAGAGATTAGTCGAGAAAGCCACTCAGAAACTACTCTAGAGTTAACTGAGCGATTTAAAGATCTTTGAGTCGAGAAAAAGTGAATACTTAGATAGTTTGCACAATTACCTAAATATAGAGAAATGTGTTAAAATAGAATTTATGAATTAAATAATTCATTTAATTCAAGATTTGATATTTGGAGAATAATTAAATAAAATAAATTTATTTAATTAAATGATGAAGGGTTTTAAATGAATAATTAAATAAATAAATGGATTTATTTAATTATAGTTGAAATATGATAAAGGTAAATTAAATAAGAATTTATTAATTTGACAAGAAGGATAAGGTTAATTAGTAACATAATTAAATAAAAAGCGTTTATTAAATTAATCAGATGGAATAAAGAAAATATGAATTAATTAAATAATTAGGATCATTTAATTAATAGAAGAAATGAATACTTTAGAGAATAATTAAATAATTGACATTATTTAATCATGACCATGGAAGAAATACGAATTATTAAGAATATTGAAGTCGTAGGCTTAAACCAGATTTTGGTGTCTACATTTGCCCCTCTTTGATACAATGTCATTTTGACGTTGTGTCAAACAAAATCGATAAAAATATGCCCTAGTCATGCCCCGATGTAAACAGGTGAAGGTATGCCCCCTCAGGAGAATTGACAAATTTGAGAAAAACTTGAGAAAATTTTGGAAATGATCCTGATTAGTCCATTGGATAGCCAGAAATGTAGTGGAGTTGACAAATTGAAGTTGGAAGTGTTAAGGACGGGCATGGGTTGATTGAAGTTGGAAGTTGACACGGCCAGTAGAAAGGATTGCCACCAAAACCCTAGGTATAAATAGAAAATGTGGTAAAAACCCATTCATTTTAAACCACATAGCTTTGAGAATTGAGATTTTTCTCTGCACCCACAGCGAAGATGTCTCCTGTTTCGAACACCCACCATCGAGCATACAAGATCTAGACGTTCAGGCGGCCGGTTGACATGGACCCCACGGTATGTACCTAAATCTTAACTTTTGAATTTTTGATTTGCGCGAGTTTTTATGCGTGTATTTGCAATTTGAAGTATGTGTCACTTTATTAAAAAGCTGCATGTGAGTGCATAATCAATGCATTTGCATGTGGATCGACGCATTTGTAAAATTACATTTATGGCTAGTGTAAGTTTTTTTTGCGGTTCAACGCATGTGTAGTTTAGTTCAATGCATTTGATAAATAGCATCGCGTATGTATTTAAAATAGCTGCATGTGTTTATTTTTCAACGCATTTGCATTTATTTTGACACAGTTGTTATTTCATTTACGTAGTTGCAAATGATATTTGATTTAGGTAGAAGCATTTGTAATTTTTCATGATTTGCATATTAAAGTGATGCACTTGAAAAACAAATGACGCATGTGTGAAATTAAATTACGCATTTGGTTTTATGCAATGCATTTGTAAAAGAATGACACATGTGCAAAAGAATGACGCATTTGCAAAATAATGACGCATTTGAATAGCATTTGATTTATTCCCTTGCATTAGGATAGATTTTTGATGTTGACATGAGGCATGTATAATGCCATTGTAGGTTGTTTTAGACACTATATATACACAAGAGTCGAGACCTACGACTTTTCGCTTCCAAGATAGCTTGCGGAGTGCAGAGCGATGATTCTTATGGCACCTAGGTCTTCTACATGTGACAGACATGCCACAAATTCGGGCAAACCAGGGTTTGCTGACAGCATTATGTGAGTGGTGGCACTCAGAGACTTCTTTTCACCTGCCTACTGGAGAGGCAACAGTGACCTTAGAGGATGTCTACAAGATTTTGAGACTTTCAATCAGAGGCATGAGGGTGAGGTACGATACCCAGAGGGGTGTCACTAAGATGTGCAGATACTACCCTCACGTCGACGTCAAACAATTAGGGTTTGATCATTATGAGATTAGATGGCATGTATTAGCACAGAGGTATAGGAAGTTGTACTATCTATTGTGTACATTGATAGATTGGATAGTGCTTCCTAACCGTTGAGGTCATGGTTTTCCTATGGGTTGGGGGGAGATGCTGGTAGGTATTCTAGAGTGACAGGAGGTATATGCTTGGGGTCGCTATCTCCTAGGCATGTTATATTTTCTCTTGCATGATATAGCTTATCAAGAGGCTCAGTCTATGATTTGTGGTACCACACTCCCGATGGTATGTGTTGGAAAATATGCCTCAATCTCACAGACTGAAACCTTTGAGAAAGCATAGTCGCTGTGACATGCCTGTTGTTTGGCCGACTGGCAATTTACCTTGTGTTTTTCTCATGTCGCCAAGACAATGCTTTTGTCTTGCCGAAGGAGCCTATCGCTGTGACTTATGCCCTTCGTTGTAACTTCTACAGAGTGGAGTGTCTCAGCATCAGAATGGTTTGTTATCGGACTTTGGGGAGACTCATGGCAACTTAGAGTCTTCGAGATAACAAAAGGACTCAGCAGGAAGTCATGGCGACTGGGAGAAGTCTCACTGATAAGCAGGTTTGGGGTGACTTGAACTCTCGGGAAGATCTCTTGGTGACTGAGGAATGTCTCACCGACAGTATACATTTGGGCTAACTCAAGGGTCTCAGTGAGAAGTCTTGGTGACGATAGGAAGTCTTGCCGATGAAGAAGTCGGTATGACTTATTCCTATCAGCATGAAGTCTTGGCGAACGTGGATGTGTGGCCGACAAGATTGACTTGGGGTAACTTGGAACTTGCAGGGTGAAGTCTTAGCGATGGGTGTTGGTCTTGCCAATGGAAGCACATTTTGATATGACTTTGGAACCTTGGTATGATCTCCTAGCGAAAGCGATGAGTCTCGTCAACTAGTGTATGCACTCAGTATAACACAAGGCTTGATGAGAGGTCTTGGCAAAGATAAATAGTCTTGCTGATGGAATCCTAACTTCGGTGTAACTCTTGGCGACTGTTGTTCAGAGATCGGTATAACATGAAGCTCGGTGTGAGGTCTCGGCAAAAGATGATAGTCTTGCCGATGAGAACATTCACGTCTACATGACTTGAAGACCTCGATGAAACCTCTTGGCAACAGTTGAATGTCTTAGCGATAGGGTTGGTGGATGAGCTCAACTGAAGGTCGGTGAGAGGTCTCATCAATCATGCTGATCAAGTGACTCTTGCTGATACAAGGATGCCAATAGGAATACAATGGGTTTCGGTATGACTTGATGACTTCAATGTGATCTCCTGGCAATAGTGATAGTCTCACTAATGAGCATGCTGAGGTCAAAGCAACTTGTAAGCTCGATGGAACCTCTTGCCGATGGAGATGACTCTTGGTGACAATGTGTAAATGGGTCTTGTGGCATCGGGGAGACACTTCATGTGTCTCACCGACATGCAACAAAATTTGATCATTGCTAACCAAGTGGAGACTATCCTATGTGGTGGCTCGTGGACCAATCAGAGGAAGCGAAATTCAAACGGTTGACGGTTGGATTTTTGTAGTAGTTGCGATGGAATTGAACGGTCTACAAGGAAAAATCTATACTAGAATGGAACAACGATAAGCATACTAAGTTGGATATTGTTGTTTTTTTAATCTTGAACCGATTCACAGAGATCCTGTTGAAGAACGAATGTATAGGTATGCATTGGATGCTCTGTATCATGAGTTGATAAGCGAAGGAGCTGAAGAGCCGACAACCAGAGAGAGAATGATAGAAAGAGGACCAAGTGGTTGGCCAAAAGGCCGAATCCATGAGGTCGAGGCCATGAGGTCGAAGTAGAGAATTTTTGTTGCTAGAATCTCTCCTGACCATGAATGCTATGGTTGATCTCTCATGTTGAGTTTGCTACCAATTGTTTCCAGAATGAACAAGATGAATCTCTGAAGAGGCTATGAGCCTGAATTTGTATTGTAACCATTCTGTTGCTGAATAATACAATGGCTTGATCTTTGGAGTGTGGGGTTTTTTATCTGATAGGATTTTTCCCCACGTAAATCTTTGTGTTCTGATTTCTATTTTGTCTTTCATCTGTGTTGATTATGTTTCTAGAATTTGTCATTACTTGCTATTGAATTTACATTTGATTCTCTCAGAAGGATTAATGTGGGAAATAATTGTGTTTGTTTCCACTTTAGGACATAGTAGTATGTGTCTTTGTGGCAACCTAATCAAAATTAAAGTTACCGAAGGCACTACTATTTGGAGTTTTCATTAGATACGATCCCTATATTTCCTTACAATATGGGTGTGGGAACACATTGCCATATTTTGTCCACTGGTGACAGTTGATATATTGCACGAACCTCCTTATTCCTTTCATTATGCGAGGGAAAACACTCAGCACCATGTGGGAGATACCGGGTATTTCAGACATGTCATTAACACCATGGTACAGTTTATATGGAGACCATACTTGGGATGTGTAGAATGGTCAGATGAGGATGAGCATTTTCCTTTTTTCCGACAGACATAATACTTGATTGGTCGGATTGTTTCACATGTCCATATTATAGAGCGACATTTTCCAGACCGTGTATTGTGACAGTTCGGAGAGGTACAAGATGTGTCGAGAGGATGGGATGAGTTCACGAGATCCTCATGAGAGATCCCCTTATGTGGTCCAAAGATTCTAGTGGCTACGGCTAAGGCAGATATTGATGGATTGTAGGCAGTTCCATGGGGATGGAGAGATGGTGCGCCAAACCTAGGTACCACAGAGGCTTATGATCAGTGGTGGGTCTTGCATAGGTTGATTCCCCTAATAGATCCAGATTAGCCAGTGTCGATAGATCGGCAAGGGACAGGACTGCGTGGTAGGTGTGGCAGAGGTAGAGGTCGAAGAGGTGGAGGGGGTCATGGTGATGATGGAGATGATGGGGGAGGTGGTCAGTGAGGTGGTAGGAGAGGGAGGTGTGGACGAAGGGGACGAAGACCACCATTGTCACTCATCTGCGAGGATGGACGGGGGCGAGGATGTGCCCATGTCAGATATTGGTAGAGTGGGGGAGGAGGTGCATGTTGAGATTGGCGGAGAGGAGGAGCATCCTATAGAGGAGGGTGTTTCAGAGGTTCCTGCAAAGGAGGAGGCAGACAAAGAGGAGGCAAAGATTGATTCCCTTGGCTTACTTGGTGCCTATCAGGATGACGATGAGGAGGAGGATGATCATGAGTGGGAGATTCGAGATAGGATTCTAGAGGAGTTGGAGGATGAGGAGGATGGTGTATCGAGGGTGAGACAAGTGGACATAGGGGCAGTTGATCCTGACATTGCTACACTTCATGCCTAGGTTGCATCCTTGGAGGAGTAGATGAGGGTCATGATGTCTAAGAGAGATGTGTTATAGATGGAGAGGGACAGAGCCTTCATGGACAGGGATAAGGCCATAGCTCGGAGATAGGAGACTGAGCAAAGGTTTATAGAGATTAGAGCTATTTGCAGTGGTCCAGTAGAGGCATTTGCTCGAGAGCTAGTCAAATTCGGGGAGATAGCCACTTATTACCGAGATTTATATGAGGTAGAGGTTCCTCCAGAGATATGGGCTCCTAGCTTCTCATAGGCATGTAGCAGCAGATCTCAAGGTGGGACACACACCAGGAATCATACTAGGATAGTGAGCACAGAGGGTATTGAGCAGCCACGCAATGCAGGTCCATACGACAGGCCCCACTCTGGTCACAGATCATTGGGTTCCCGGCATCAGTCATCCAAAAACTCTATCCATGATAGCAGTGGCATTTCAAGATAGGGACACTTCTTGATATGTACCGAGACATTGTATTATGATTATATAGCCTGCAGGCTTCCATATTTATGATACATTATGACATTATGATGTGACATTGTTGAGCAATATATATATATGATCTTGTCAGTGATTCTCATGATATACATTTCTATGTATTGATCATGCAATCGTTTATTTGTACATGTTATGTTTATATGATATTCCTTGTGATGGATGATCATATCTACATTATGATGTGTTTATTGAGCCTGTGATGTGATGTTGATTCTATGTGATGTATGCATTTTATAGTTATGAGATACAATATGATGTTATATGTACAATTCTTTTTGCATGTGATGCTATACAAATGTAATGTGATGCATGTATTTACATTTTTCATGGACATGGAGTACTTATGATATGTAACCTAGGATGAGAATGTCTATTATGCCATGATGTCCTAGATATGATAAATGCCTATATGTTCCTATCTTTTCTAATGCAAGATGTATGTATGATTGATCATATATGATTTGGAAATAATATCTTCTAACAAGAATGTGTATGCAAGATGACTTATATTGTTGTGTGTCACATGACTCCTTCATAATGCAAGAAAGAAGAATTATTAGTACGAAAAGAAAGATTGAGAAATAATCAAAGAAATGCGATGAATGTTAGTATTAGCAATCTTCGATGTTTCACTGTATCACAAAAGGTGTTGTACTTTATCATCATTGGGTAGGACTAATACAAATGGAGAAAAACATAAAGATATGACATAGATCAAGGTGTGCAAGGTCATCTACTTGCTAACAACAGACAGTCGTAGACAAGGATTGTCATTAACTCATACTAAGGGCACAAGTTGCCCCAGTATTTTTGTCAAGACAAACCACCAACAACAAACATAATAAAAGACGAGTCATGAGACGTCATCGCTCCTCTAAATCCTTCATGGAATAGCCTTGAAGAAACTAGTAACATGACTCAAAATCAAAATTTGAAAAGAAATTTGATAGACAGTAGTCAAAGAAAATAGAATTTTGATACATCGTTGCTTCTCTAAATCCTTCATGGGACATCCTTGAGAAAGATAGTAACATAATTCCGAGTCATCAAGTCAAATAAAATGATAAGATAAATAAGTCATAAAGTAAAAAAGCCAGTAAAATATTTTCCAAAACTTGATTTGTTTGTTGGATTCCTTTTGGTTGATAAAAGGATTGATTGATAGAGCCCGATTTTAGGAGATACACATACCGGATAATACTGTGAGTCTGGTTTTGATGTTATGACTATTTGTATAAGGCATAACAAAGCCTGGTTTCAGAAAGACATGTACGTATAAGACTTTGAGTCAGATGTCATTGATGCAATAACCTGCGTAAGGCTATGTTTGATTGTTCGATAATGTCGATATCTAGGAAGGACTCATCATGTATAAGACAGATTGTTTTGTTGATATCAATATTCAGGAAGGACGCATCCTGAATAAGACAAAGGTTGATTGTTTTGATAATGTTTTTCCCAGGAAGGTCACATCCTATAGCAGACATTAGTTGATTTGTTTTGATTGTTTCTTTGGCAAATTGTTTGATTTGACTTAGAGACATTGTTGACTTGTTCACCAGATTGATGAATGACTTGATATGATGTGTGGACAATTGACTGTGTGTGACGAAAAACCCTAAAGGGCTGACCTAGTGTGGCCTTAGGGGCCCATCGATTGATGGCCTTGCCTATGTTATACATGCAGATACCTCATAGTTTGACTTGAATTTGACTGACAGACTAACTACAAATAGAAGACATGTGTGATAGTGAATGTGATGAACCCTAAAGGACTGACCTAGTGTGGCCTCGAGGGCTCATCAATTGATGGCCTTGCCTACGTTATACACATAGAGACCTCGTAGTTCGACACAACCAATGACCTTGGCATATAGACATATGGATTGAATCATGATTTTATACAGGAAAACCTAAACGGAATAACCTAATGCCTCGGGGGCACATCGGAAAATGGCCTTGCCTACGTCCAGTCGCAGGGGCAATGTAGTTCAAGAAATGATAAAGACTAACAAGTGTGATTGACTCTGACTCTGTTTTTGGATTTTTGACATGTTTTGATGTTTTTGTCTTTTTCAAGTTTTCTGATGTTTTTGTGTTTTCTCAAGTCATTTTGTGATGTTTTTGGCTTTTTCTATGGTTTTATGTCTTCAACGTAGCCAATGGAAGAACCAATATGACACACGTCAAGTGTTTGCCCCCAGTCAAGTATAAGACCAATTGATTATGAATAGGGAAAATGGGGGATATGAAATGCACTCGATGTCAATCGTTCCAAGTTATGGGAAAGACTACCACTTATTACGAATGGTATATACAAGTGATGGATAGGAAAGACAAGTGATATGTACAGGGATAGGTAGTATGTATAGAGATAGGGTATATGTACAGGGATGAGGACTATGTACAAGGATAGTGGACTATGTATAGGGAAAATTAGATTAGAATGATAGTAGACAAAGGAGCAGAGTCAACTACACATGGTGCATGTTTGCCAAGTTTTCACCATGGTACCTATCCAAAGCACCACCGAAGTGGTTTTCACTAAATTGGATGAATTATTTCTCTTTACTATTTTCTGGATTTTCTAATTTTTTTGGTATTACCAAGACGCCTGTTTGCCAGGTTTTCACCTTGGTAACGATTTTTTTTATTTATGATTTTTTTTGTATTTTTTGCTAATTAAGACAATGCTCTCAGAAGCTATGCGTAGAACTTCTTCAGATGAAGAATATTGATTGGCGAGGACAAAGGTTCCCCTTCAGGAGTAGAAATTTGATACGCTCCTAATCCAAAGGCTTTTGTAACAATATAAGGCCCTAACCAGTTTGATTCAAACTTTCCTAGTTTTTCTCTTTATGCTTGATTCTTTGGGTTCTATATTAAAACCAGGTCACCAATGTCAAATTTTATGTTCAAGACCTTCCTGTTATAGCTACAATGAAGGCAATTATGATATGCTTGGAGATGGTCTAGTGCCTTCTGTCTTTGCTCATCTAGGAATTCTAGCTCATGGAGTCTTGATACTCGGTACTCTTCATCATCAATATTGCCTTTCAAGGATACCCTCAGGGAAGGAATCTCGACCTCAATAGGAAGAATGGCTTCAGAACCAAATACTAACGAATAGGGAGTGGTGCCAGTGGGAGTACGGATACTTGTACGATAGTCCCATAAGGTGGGATTAAGCTATAAATACCATTCACGACCAGCATCATTTATAGTCTTCTTGAGGATTCTAATGATAGTTTTTTTAGATGCCTCTTCTTGGTCATTACCTTGTGGGTAGTATGGAGTGGAAAAGTGATGTTGAATATGAAATTCATCACAAAGATGGTAGACTTCTTGATTCTTAAATGGGCAGCCATTATCCATGATTATGGAATGAGGGACACCATACCGATAGATGATATAGTTCAGGATAAACTTTGAAATCTGTGTGTCGGTAATGTATGTCATAGGAATAGCTTTGATCCACTTCATAAAATACTCAATGGCAGTCATGATGAATTTGTGGCCATTAGATGATGTGGGGTGGATCTTACCTATGAGGTCGAGTCCCCATTGGGCGAAGGGCCATGGTGACATTATAGGACAGAGCTCCTATGCTGGTACATGTATCAAATCTCCATGAACTTGGCATTGACGACATTTCTTTACAAAGACATATGAATCCTTTTCCATAGTAGGCCAATAATAACCCAGTCTCATAATCTTTTTGGCTAAGGTAGGACCACTAGAATGGGAACCATATATACCCTCATGCACCCCACACAAGGTTGCTTGTGCTTCATTGGAATCAAGACATCTCAATAGGGTATTATCCAAGGCGCGTCTATATAAGGTGTCTCTGATGATGGTGTATCTGGCTGACTTGCAGAGGAATGTCCTACATTGGTTGTTTGACAGGCCAATGGGTATGATTTCAGCATGAAGGTAGTCATAGATTTCTTTGTACCGTGGGGAATCAGGACCAACAATCTCACATACCATCTCAAAATCTGGGATATCATAGGCTAGGACCAAAATTTGTTCTACCAAAAACTCAAACTTAGGCACGTTGTTAGGAATGTCCAGAAGTGATGCAATTGTAGCCATATTGTCTGCTGCCCTATTTAAAATATAAGGTATCTAATGAAATTTGACTTTGTCAAAGTACTCTTTAAAGCTATCAGCCATGCATTTGTATGGAGCAAGCTTCTCATCCTTAGTCTCATAATCATCATTTACATGTCTGATTACTAGTTGAGAATCACCATATACCTGTAGGTTCTTAATTTTCCACTTGACTGCTATGCGTAACTTTATCACTATAGATTCATACTCTACTATGTTGTTAGTACATGGGAATGAAATCTTGAATGACTTAGGGATGGAATCACCCTATGGTGTGATAAACAGTATACCAGCCTCTGAGCCATGATTTGTATGTGAGCCATCAAAGTACATTTTCCATGTTATGTTTGTGTCTATGGTGAAGATAAATTCATTAGGAAATTCTGCAACTAATGGATGATCTGCTTGTAGTGGTGCGTCGACTAATTGATCAGCAATGACTTGTCCTTTAATAGCCTTTCTTTCTATGTATTGGATATCATACTCACTAAGTATCATAACCCATTTGGCCAGTCACCCTGTTAATGCTGCCTTGCTAAGAAGATATTTCAAAGGATCTATTTTAGCAATCAACATTGTTTGATGGTTTAGCATATAGTGCCTTAGTTTTTGGGTACCAAATACTACTGCAAGATAGGCACGTTCAATGGTGTTATAGTTGATCTCATAACCTACCAAAGTCCGACTGATATAATAGACTTCCCTTTCATGACCTTCATCATCATTTTGTGCAAGCAATGCTCTGAGTGATGAATGTGTTGCTGTAATATAAAGAATCAATGGTCATCCTTTAACAGGTGGCATTAAGGCTGGTGGTGTGAGTAAATGTTCTTTAATCAGTTGAAAAGCCTCTCTGCACCTAGCTGTCCATGCAAAGGGTACCCCTTTCTTAAGTAGATGTTGGAAAGGATGTTTCTTGTATGCTAACTGCACTATAAATCTTCTAATGGATTGCAGTCTTCCTTGTAATGTCCTTACTTGACTGAGATTAGATGGTGGGGGCATGTCTATGATTGCTTTTACCTTGGTTGGATCCACTTCAATGCCTCATCTAGAAATGATATAGCCTAAAAGCTTTCCTAACTTGACTCCAAACACACATTTCTTGGGATTGAGTCGATTTAGCTGTATCCCTTTGAAATATCTTATGCAAAACACTGTAAATGTTACGCCCTTGTCTTGGTTTAACAATAAGGTCCTTCGACGTAATCCTCCATAAGAGTGTATTTTAGATCATGAAAAATGGGCAGGTGGTCATGTAACCTGCGTTGATAGGTTACAGCCAGCATTTTGGAGTCAAAGGGCATAACATTCAAATAAAATACGTTCCCCAAGGACAAGCTGAAGGTTATCTTAGAGTTGAATCTTGATTTGCAATTCGGTTGGTTATATCAGAAAAAATCCAAGCCATAAGGGACAACATCATACCTGTTATTAAATGTCTACTATCAAGTCTATGTTAGGCAAAGGAAAGTCATCCTTAGGACAAGCCTTGTTGATATCTCTAAAATCGGTGTAGATGCGGATGCCCCCAGTTGGTTTAGTGACTGGTACTAGATTGGAAATCCAATCTGCATAGTCAATTGATCTAATAAAAGCAACATCTAACAGTTTCTTGAGTTCTGCCTTGACTAGTAAAGCAATCTATGGATGCATTTTCCTCAATTTCTATTTCACTAGTTTGACACCTGGTTGTAAGGGCAAGTGGTGTAGAACAAGTTCAGGATCCAATCTAGGCATGTCTACATATGACTAGGAAAAATTGATCTGTCCTCTATGAAAATAAGTTGTGGAATTAAGTTGTTCTTACATTTGTCAATGGCTACAAAATAAACTAGTCGAGGATTCTCTTTTGTGCCTATGTTGGCCGGATTCTTCGAAGAGCATGGGTGACTTTTCTGTGCAATAGGGAGAATGTTTCAAACCTCCATCCATTAGGTGCCTTAGAGAGGTTTTCACCTTCCGGATGCATCCTTTATTTTTTACTTTTTCATGGAGTCTAGAAGTAGCCGGTTTCACCTAGGGCTTCGTCCTTTTTATCTTGTTTATTCTTTTTTCATTTTCTAATTGGAGGGTTGAGCAGTTACTTAAAATGGCACATTTTTCCAAGTCAATGAGTAAAACCCATTATGGATACACCACTAGGTATGGCTTCTCATAATCGAGGGGCTGACAATTTAGCCGTGCATTTCTCAAAAATTTCTAAGGCAGGTGTGTCTTGTTGGTCCCAATCAATGAGTTGGGGATAAACTAGGGGCATGCCATCATCGGAGTTATCAAATTTAATGGGGTCAAGGTAAGGATTGAGTTGTTCATATGGTCACAAAAGTCTTGTACTAAGTCTTGTTTTCTCTTTGGTTTAGATCTAGTTGGATTGAGAGGTGGGCCTAATGTCAAGGTTTGGTTATCTGAAATAGACGTATCAGGTTTCCAAGAGGTAGGATCAAGTGATTCCCAATAGTAGTGTTTAAACCATTCCTCTTTTTTCATATTCTTTGGTGGACAGGAATTCAATGGATTTGGTGAGGATCTTAACATTAAGTAAATTTCTCCAAATATCTTGTCAAGGTCCATGGAGGAAGTAGAGGATAGGGAATCCCACTCACACTCGTTTGAGTCGGGGGAGTCACAGTGGTGTTGGTCAGATGGTTCATGAGATGTCTCGATATCATCTGAAGCACTTACTTCCTCGATTAAGGGTGATGTGGTACTAGGAAGACCAATCTGAATCAGTTGAAACCCAAGCCCTAAGCCCTTTGGCCACTGAGAAACAATGATCGGTTCAATCATCCCATCTTGATTTAAGCCTAAACCACTTTGTCCATCATATCCCTTGCTCTGCATGATTTTGAAACCTTTTCCATAGAGATCTGTAGGAATGTGAGCAAGTGAGAGATATTCTTCATTATCTTCCCTATATAGCCAGGAGGTGACATCTTCTGTATTTACGGCTTCTTTGCTTAATTCACCCCATTTAGTGAAAGTTGTTGTGGGAGGAATGTGTATAGTGACCATAGATTGTTTCCTATCTGATGTAGGTAAACCGTATGACTTAGGAGGAATCAGATGGCTAACACAATAAGATGTCTTCATGTAATACTCTCCACAACCCTTGTCTTGGATCTCAACCTGAGGAGTGGTAGGAATTGAGGGTGAAACAGATGTTCGAGTGAGGGTGGATGGATCAACAAAGTGAGATGAATTGGATGATGAAGCCTCTTGGTTTACTGGCACTTGGCATTGGGGTATCTCTTTTAGATTGGTGCAATATTGGAATGGATCTGGGTCACCATCTATAGTAATATCAGTGCCATTGTAAGGGAATTTGAGACATTGATGGTATGTGGAAGGGACGGGCTTCATGGCATGAATCCATGGTCTGCCTAGCAGAAGGTTGTAAGGAAGGGTGAGATCCAAGACCTAGAACTTTGTCTCCATTACTGCAAGGCCAATTCTGATAGGAAGTGTTACCACCCCCTTTGATTTTCATTCCTCCTCATCATAAGCTTTAATGACAATACTTTTGGTTGTGGCTACGCATGCTTCTGAGAAACCTAATTCCTTAATCAATTTTAAAGTGCATAGATTTAACCCTACTCCTCTATCTACCAAAACTCATCTAACTTTGGTGTCATCAACAAGGACTTCAAGATGTAAAGGGTCGTTATGGTTTGTCTTTTCAGTTGTGTAGTCTTATTCAGAAAACGTGGCATGATGATTATTGGTCAAGTAGCCCACCTTTTCCTGGAAACGATTGACATCAAGATCATTGGGGACCGTGGTGTTTTGTAAAGCCTTATCTAGAATGGATCGATGCTTAGGAGAGATACGCAATAGTTCCAAAATTGAGATTTGAGCTGGGGTCTTCCCCAACTGGTCAAGTAGGTTATATTGTGACTTGGAAGGCTGTGGTGTTTACTGCGATGGAGGAACTTGGATAGTGATCTTCGTACGACGAGTGTTGACTGCACACTCGGGATTTGTATTGATAGTAATTGTATTGATATTCTCATCAGCGGCACGAAGATGATTAATGGTTTTTCCACTGTGGTAATCATGCTTCATAGTTGCATAGTTGGCTGATATATTGGTCTTAGTACTCGAACTGGGAACATTTCCTTTCTCATGGTCATGTAGTGGATCAGAAAAGACTTGATGATCAGTGTTTGATGACTTTTGTTTCTGTCCACTAACTTCAATTATTCTCCTTTTGACAAGATCATGTATGATGTTTTTCAGTTGGCGACAATTTTGTAGGTTATGTCCCTTAGTTCTATGATAATCACAAAAGGCATTGTCATCCCACCAAATTGGTTTAAATTGTATTGGATCGTATTGTCTTGGCTCTTGAAGTTGTATAAGATTATGTTGTAACAGTTGTTTGAATACGGACTCAATGGGTTCCCCTAAGGGAGTGAACTCATGTTTTTGGAACCTCCTTCGTTGTTGCGGATGTTGAGTATTTTGGACCATGTTGGAAGGTTGATTGACAACATTAAGCATGTTGGTATAAGTGTTAGGTCCTCGTAATGTGATGATTGGTCATGCTTGTATAGTTTTAGCATCAACTACCCCATCATTGGTGACGTTTTTATTGTGAGACCAAAATATGTTTCTGTCATTGGGGGTGTTTTGCACGATTGGATTTCTATTGGATGTTGATGTCTTAAGTTCACCTTTTTCAATGAGATCATTTTCCATTATAACCCCCTTTTCCACTAGTTCTAAAAAAGATGTACAACAATGTACCCTTAAGTTACTCCTTAGTTTTGTATGAAGGTTTTCCTGGAACATAGTAACTTTTTCTTTTTCAGGTATCTCGACAGGACAACGGCTGGCTATAGACCTCCATCTCTAAAAGAAAGTGATAAATGTCTCACCTTCGTCTTGTGTTGTGTGACATAAGGTTGCTATATTTATGTTGTGGTCTATGTTGAAGGAGAATTGCTCAATAAATTTCTCAGCCAGTTCACCCCAAGATCTAATGCCATAGTCTACACCTGAAAACCACTCTAGTGCAATTCCCACAAGGCTTCTTGGAAATAGTCACATAAGATATGTGGGGTCATAAGCGACATCTATGCATATGGTGGAAAATTTCCTTATATGTTCTATTGGATTTCGTTTGCCATTGTACTTAGGGAGATTCGGTATGACATACCCGTGAGGGAAAGGGGTCATGTACAATGATCTATCAAAGGGAAATGGGCATATGTCCTTTGTTGAAAAGGATTTCTTAGTTGGCACTGCCATGTTATCCATTTGTGTTTGTAGTGCATGCATTTGTGTTTGCAAGAAGTCAACCTGGGTCAATGATGTGTTGGGTGGATTACGCAGATTTGTGTATGTATTCTGAAATCCAAGGTCTCATGATGGGTTTCGATTGAACGTTGGTATTTGAGGTGGGTTTGGATTCGGAATGTTGGTAAACATGTTCTGATATGGAATCTGCATAAATTGGTTTTGACTTGGGATTTGTATGAACGGATTCTGACTACCACTCTGGGAGAAGGGATTCTGATTCAAAATCTATGCAAATTGGTGTTGACTTGGAATCTGCGAGAATGGATTCTGATTCTGAATCTTTGTGAATGGATTCTGACTGCCAATCTAGGAGAATGGATTCTGATTACCATATTGGAATGAGGGATTGCCTCATGTTTGTGTAATCTGTGGTATAGTACTAGTGACCTGAACACTAGGTATGGCCATCGACTGTGGTATGGTACTCGTGACACTAGCATTAGGTATGGTTGTTGACTGTGGCATGGTACTAGTGACACTGACATTAGGTGTAGAAGCTGACATTTTAGATCTTTTATTCCCAACAAGAGGACCGAAGGGAGTGGACGATGATGCCCCTACAATGAAATTAAATCCTGATGTCATGCCTAATGTACCAAATGGAGACGTATGGACTGTCGTACTCTGTGTAGGTATGCCAAATGGTATGGTTGTATTTACCTGAGGTATAGTAGTATTGTCAGTCATTGTATTAGTCCCTTGTGTAGGTTGAGCTTGTAAGGTGCTAATATTGAATCTTGTAGGTAAGGTAGCACCTTGAACTAGCAATTTGGCTAAGTATCGTTGATGATCGTTTGCTAGGTACTCATCTACAAAGGAGGCAAACTTAGGATCTTATGCCACAGCTTCTATGTCTTCTACTGTAATGTGTCCTTGAGTGTTTCTAGTGGTGAACTTGTCTAATAAAGTCCTGTGAGGTCTTGTGGAGAATGCATTGATGAATTCGTTTGGGTTCGACATCTTTTTTCTCTCTTTTCTCTTATACCTGGTTTCAACCATGTAAGATAAGCTCAATATGCAAGGAATGCAAAACTATTTCTATGGACAATATGACTCTAGTCTATGTTTTTGGAATTTTCTGAATGCAAAATAAGGAATGTTCTAAGATGGCACTAGTCTAAAGTGACAATATCTGAAGATGCAAAGTCTAGGCAAGCTTCTAAGGTAATCAATTTTGTAAACTTGAGACAAGGGTACCAACTACCTAAAGTCTAACCAAGGCATCAATTTAGTTAAGTCAAGGAACCAATGTAGGACGAGGATCAAAGAAAAGTTGAGTTTCCTAACTAGACTGATGAGCTAGGAGGACTCTCTATAGGACAAAAGATAAGATGATAGGACTAGGTTCAATGACAGATTTTGTTGATGCTATGATTTTTCTAGAGTATAGATGGTGGACCTATCCTAAATTTTGTAAAACTGACTTTCCTAGAAGTTTAAATCACAAGGCAATATGTACTAAAAGATGAAAGTAAAACTCAGAATCAGAACGACTATAGTAATGACCAAATGCTACCTAAAGGATGCAAAATTGAGCAAATTGTTTCAGGTTAATGTCCAAGGACCACTGTGAAAAGACAAATGAAAGACTAGTATGACCGTGTCAACTGAATTGTGACCGTAAATTCTGGTTTTCTAATAATCAGGCAGATGCGTCGTAGAATTTCACACATGCGGTTACGTTTCACAATTGTGGTTTTCTGTCAATCAGCTGCGTGTCTCTGGTAAATTTCAGTGTCTAAATCTGGCAGATGCAGTTATGTTTCTCACAGATGCGGCTTGTAATGATAGTTGCGACTCAGATTGTAATAGATGTGGTTTTCCTAAAATTACGCACTAGTAGAATTTTTACAACAGTGGCAAATATGTCCTTTGAGACTGCAATTGCAGCTCACCTTGTCAGATGCATCACAGAATATCACAAGTCCGGTCTTCGAAGACAAATGCAGTTTTTGACAAAACAAATGCGAGCTAATCTGACAGATGTGACTCGACAAAACAATTGCGACTTTCTGGTGAACAATTGTGACTCTGTTATATTTTCAGTGAATTGAGATATAAAACTGACACTGTTTTATGTGATCAAGTTCTGGCAAACAAAGACAATCATAAGACAAAGTGTTTTCAGTTTGATTTTGGACTCAAAGAACATTGAATTTGACAACAAACAAGCACATCCTAAGCTTTGAAGGACAGTATTTATTAAGTTCTCACTTGGGTTTCCCCAACTAAGCTTATTCAAGGTAGATGATTAGTAGCTTGACCCCTCTGGCTCCCCTCCATAGCTCATTAACGTCATTCGAGGCAGCCAAGCTAAAGTACCCATGAACATCCCATGGCATACCTTCATCTCTACACATGAACTGTAAGAATATGAGACGGCTTCACAGGTCCGACCTACTGCACTAGTAAATAGAAGGATTTTGGACACTACAAACAAAGGTGTTTAATTAGGGCATTTCGTTCATAGGGCATGATCCATGCGGCGAAATTCCTCTTTCGAATCCATCTCGTCGGAACCATACGCGTGATTTTTGGGCTTTCCCCAAGAATCCACTTTTATATATACCAACTGGAAGTCCCTCGAGTTCAGGGTGCTACCAGAATGAGTTGCCTTGGGGTGAGTACTTTTTCCCACCAGAATAGGCCCAAGTTCTAGAGTTGGTAATTGTTTCTCTTACACCTAGGATCGCATGGATGCGCAAGGGGAGAGGATACTTCGACGTACCAAATCATGACGGTAATTACACAATCGTGCTTTCGCACCAAACACAGTAGACACTTGTTAATTTTAATCCAAATGAAAGATTTGCTACACTACTAAACAATCTGTTTCAAAAATTAATTAGGGTCTTCGACATGCATTCTACAGAAAGATTCGTTAGTAATTTGATATTGGTCTTTGACTATCGATCTGCAAAAACTTCATTAACTCCTCAAGACACATGCTGAAAACAGAAGATTAGCGAAAATAAAAATGCAAAAGGAAACTGTAAATTGAAAGTTTCAACCTAAAAATATACCAGTCGGATGCATCGTTTTCTCTGTCAAATGCGTCGCAATATTTTACCAGTCAGTTGCGGCTCATAAAATGACAGATGTGTGATTCCTTTTCAAATGCGTCATTTCCGTTCACAAATGCGGTCAACAAAGTCAATTGCATCCTTTCATCAAGTTGATGCATCTCCTAATGTCAATTATGGCGTTTCGTCAAGCTGATGCGTCTCTGAATGTCAATTGTGGCGTTTCGCTGAGCAGATGCGTCGTTCCATACAAAAACCTGCAAAATCAAATAAAAATCTATGGATACGCGAAGATGGTGTCTTCACGTCGGGTTCACCAAATGTAACGTCTAGAAAAATGCAGAAGAAACAAATCAGAGCAAACATGCAATGCAATCTAAGTTATTTCAACAAAGTACAAAGGAATTCAAAACGTAAATAAAGAAACAATCTCACCCAATCTACATCCTTCCATGATTTATCTCTGTTGTCCTTCTCCATTTTGCTTGTAGTAGCTTAATTTCCCTTAGATTTTCAAAAGCTTGTGCAAGTATAGCCTATGATAGTGATTTATCAAAACATCGAAGATTCAAGATATTTGCTCCAAAAAGTCATAAGATTTCGAGAGAGATTGGAATGATGAAGAATAGATCAATTAATAGAAAATTGATCATTCAAACAACAGTTCAGGATTGAAAGATCAACGGATGGTTGAGATTGACAGATTAGACATGCATTTTGATAAATGTTAGTAGTGACATGAGTGATATAAATTAGAAATAGAAATAAAGATTAAATAAATGATTTAATCTTCAAGTTTGGTATTCGAAAACAAAAGAATTATCTTTGCATGACAAAGATAAAGATGGATTTAAAGCAACTCTATGTTTGAATGCACACACAAGATTTAACTCAATATGCATGTACACGCAATTGAGTTAGAATTAACTGACTAAATGATATGACGAAGAGATTACTCAAGAAAGCCACTCAGACACTACTCCAGAGTTAACTAAGCGATTTAAAGATCTTTGAGTCGAGTAAAAGTGAATACATAGATAGTTTGCACAATTACCTAAATATAGAGGAATGCGTTAAAATAGAATTTATGAATTAAATAATTCATTTAATTCAAGATTTGATATTTGAAGAATAATTAAATAAAATAAAATTTATTTAATTAAATGATGAAGGAGTTTAAATGAATAATTAATTAAATAAAAGAATTTATTTAATTATAGTTGAAATATGATAAAGGTAAATTAAATAAGAATTGACAAGAAGGATAAGGTTAATTAGTAACATAATTAAATAAAAAGCGTTTATTTAATTAATCAATGGAATAAAGAAAATATAAATTAATTAAATAATTAGGATCATTTAATTAATAGAAGAAATGAAGACTTTAGAGAATAATTAAATAATTGACATTATTTAATCATGACCATGGAAGAAATACGAATTAAGAATATTAAGTCGCAGGCTTAAACCAGATTTCAGTGTCTACAATATGAAGCATTTAATCTCCAGAGATGATGGGGGAACATAAGTTGTCTAACTTTCTTGTGGACAGGCAATTTTGGAAGAAAAAAGGATTGTGTTGTGCAGCTCAAATACACATTGCTTATGTGTTTCTTCAAGGTGTGTTGTTGACAATGCCATACTGGATTCATTGAGTTTGGAGCAGATTTTTAATAGCATTGTTGATGGGTGTATTTTGGATTGTCCAGTGGTTATTTTTTCAAGAAACAATATGTTGTTGGCAAACCTTTGTAATTTGTTGTCTTCTTTCATCAACTGTTGCAAACTGTTGTTTTTAAAACAGCCTGGTTGTTGGTCTTATAAGACTATTGTTTGTTGGTTATAACATCAATTGTGTTGTTGCTCTGTTGTAACTTTTGCATGTAATTTTATTGTTTTATTAATAAAATCTTCTTCCAAATAAAAAAAATTGTAAAACAACTTAAAAAATACAACTCACAAGTCATTGAAAACTCTAAACCTCTAACAAAAAGGAATTCAAGAGATATAAGAAACCACACTAAAAAGTTATAGAAGTGCAAACTAAGGGTAAGGTCTTATAAGGGGCTTCATTATCTATTTTCATGGAACAAGAGGTCCCATGAAACAAAACAAAAATATGCTTCAAGATTAATTGAAATTTTTCTTGAAAAATAGAAGCCCCTGTCTTTTAGGACCAAATTTCAGAGTTAAACTTTTAAGTTGAATTGCACTACTAAATTCATAAGATTTTACCCTAACCACTCATCAACAACTAGGTAAGAGGCATAGGATCACAAAACAAGATATAGAATGAAAGAGGCAAAGGGGGAAGAGATCATAAGAGAACACATTAATCAAGGTGGTTGTTGAGTTCAATTTTTTGAATTCAATTTCTTCTTAGGCTTTCCCTCAAGATATAATTATCTTCTATTTTTTAATATGAAATTAAAAAAAAAAAATCATTGAAGATTGTTAATTATAAATCTGTATATAAACCTTCAATTATAAATTTGTATATAAAGTTATAAATAAAATAGCTTCACAATGTTTATGAATATATGTAGAGCTAGATTTGGTAATTTATTCATGTATAACAAAGTGGTTTGTTACTAAAGGGTCAACAAGTACCACCTAATTCAAGGTGGGAATAGAGCTTTATACTAAATCATGAACAAATGTCAATATTAGAAAGCAAACATTGCGGATAAAACAATCTAGAGAACTAAAAGTCGTTCAAAGTTTGAGGCCTTGTTCTATGATGATATATTTAGCATAATAATGAATAAGATCAATTTATATCTCAACTATGCTTCTATCTAAGAAGAGCCACATTTATAATAGAATACAAAGATATAGAAATTTTATAAAATTAATTTAATTTAAATATTTATAATCACAAATTTTAATATTATTTTTCAACCTACAAATTTAATCTTATCATTCTTCTCTTGGTGTTTTTATACATCCTGATGATGGAATCTGAAACTTTGATGCAAAAACTAATACACAATTGAATCCAGAAATTTTTTGCGATTGTCTAAAAATTCTGACAACAGAATTCACACAACGCAGTAATAAACAATATGAATTGTAGAAACTTGATATCATTATTATATACTCCAATCAGATCCCAGATTAACATCCTCCAATCAGTAATATATAGATCAATGTGCCTTATCATATTGTCATGAGCATGCAATGGCCTAAAAGCTATTTTTCTTGCCACCGCATGCTTTGCCTTACATTCTGTATTCAAACATCATCAATCAAAAACCAAATAAAGGAGTGGGGCCAAGATCCAATATGCAGAGGACTCTTTTGTCCCAGATCTTCCCTCAAATCCCCACTTTATCAAAAAGCATGACCCCAAAGGGACAAATACATATAACCCATTGGGAATTGTTTGTAAATTGTAAAGGAAATATTATCAGAAAATATGACTCTGGATGACCATCCTTGAGATGGTCTGAATGACACAATCTTTTACTCTCGGATGACTACTGCCATCTCATGAGAGGGTCCAGGGTCCAGAAGACTCAATTTGCTTTAAAAACTTCAGCAATACACTACCTAACACTAAATGATTACAAATATATGTATAACTATATATACATCCAACTCCAATCTAAAACTCAGTCTCTGTTTGAGGTTTTGTGCCATCTAGTCCTCCTGTGGGCATAGACCTTCTTTTTCTCAAGTTCATATATTTTGGTGAACATATGGGTTACCATGTTCAGCTTATGAGACTGAGCAGCAATGACAGCTGCTGTAGATGGATTCTCAGACAAAACAATCTCATACCCATCTCCATATTGACTCATGCCTGGTGCCATTAGCTGCCAAAACATGCCTCCTGCACTTGCTCCTCCCCTGCTGGCTGAGGCATAGATGTGTTTATACATTGTATCAAAGAAATTGTTCCTCTGCCACTCAGAAAATCCTGGATCTTTTGAGGATTTGCCAAACTCAGCAAACAGCACTGGCTTTTTGACAATATTGTTTGCATCATCCAAATGGTTCTGAATCCAATTTTCCAGAAAAGAAAGTTGAGCTCCTTCATCTGATCCAGTCAACCTTTTCAATGCATAAAAATGAAGCAAATGTCAATATCTGAAGGGATTCAATCATAAAACTTATTTTCATTCCAGAACATTTTAAGACTATTCCTCTAAGACAATGAAAAAGAACACATTGAAAACCCAGGCTAATCTCAGCCTTAAAGAATGTACAGTTTAATGGACAACAAAACAATGCATTTAGAAATTGCACACCACAAAAAAAGCACAGATCTAAAAACTTGCATGTACAAGGGATCAACTTGCTTAGACATTCCCTGCCTAGATTTTTAAGAATAGATCTAATACCTTCAAAAGCAGATTGGCACTGCACTTTTTCTTCTAAAACAAAAACCTAAAGCCTGAACAGAGGTCTTCAAAAACTTACCAAATATCTGGGTACGAGTGAACAGTTACAAAATCAAGATCTTTGATTTGATTATTGGTGATGAAATCTGTTCCCACAGAGAAACCTGGATTAACCTGCTTTTTGTAGTCACCGTAGAATCCTTCAAGACCTGCCTCTAGAAGGTGGTTTCCATCAATAGATTTGACATGGGCAGCCATTTCTTCTATCCATGCCTGCTTAGCCATTACAATAATGCAACATTCCCTCATCAGAACAATCAATGCAAAGGAAATGAAAGTCTTTTGAAAGAAAGTATGAATATACCCTATATTCTAAAAACAAGCATGGCTTGCCTGGATGGTTCTTCCAGATGTATCACTCTGGCAACGGGGCTCATTCATAAGCTCCCATGCAAAAATAGTGGGTTCATCCTTATAGGCTACTCCTGTAATAGTGTTCACCCTAGTCAAGACAGTCTGTAGGAAAAAACAATGCATGGTTAGAGGTTAAGTTACTAGCATTAGAACAAAGGAGCAACAAGATACCCACCATGCACACAATTCACATCCACAGCACCTACAGATACAAACCCATTTGTGCAACAACACACAACAACCCACATGCAGCGCATTAAAAATGACAAGAACACCTGCAAACCCATAATGAGCAAAAGGATGATATTCAGTATTTGTACCTTAACATGATTCTTGTAGTAGCCTTTGACAGTTGGGTTGGTAAAGAAATCATCTTCAGAGCTCAGAGACTGTCCTGCATTGCGAGCCCAATTTACATACTGGGTCTTCCCTCCAAAGTTAACGTAGTTGTTCACCAAGCTAAAGATCAGTCTGATGTTATGATTTTTGGCTTCAGAAACAACAAAATCCAGACCCTGCAAACAGAGAGACCAATACTGTCAAAAAAACAACAGATAAACATACAAACATTCAAACCAAAAGCACAATGCAGGACACTATAAGGACCGACCTGAAAAACTTGCTCGTCATAAACACCAGGAGAAACTTGCAATGCCTTATACTGGCCATCATTGAAAGCCCATGTCCTAGCCAGGTTCAGACCATGGCCTGAAGCTTCTTCAAAGACAGAGGTAACTCTGCTTCTCTGTGATGGATCTGATGCTAGAGTCAGTAACCAGTAAGAGTTAAACCCATTGACATACAGAGGATTCCCATTGACAAAAAAATGTGTGCCTTGTGTTGTCACAAACCCATTTCCTGCAGCCTGCTGAAAGCTAATAAACAATACCAAACAGGACACAACAGCCACAAAACTCATCGTTTGAACACCACCCATTTGAGAAAATAAGTCTCTGGACTTGAGAAAACCAGATCAAAAATGCAGTTTAGCAACAACAAAAAACTATAGTGAATGGCTTGACATGAATGTAGAAGAGGTCTCAAAGACAGTTTTTAAGATGCGGAGGCCCTGCCCATATATAGATGAAATGAGAAGTTAGTGCCTTCTGCATCGGGAAGAGCTGAAATCACAAGGCAGTTACTGGGTCCCCTAGAACACCGTTGTCTTGGATTGTTGTAACAAATTCCATGAATGCTCACATGGGAACATGACTTTATGCTATGGGAATATCATGAGCTGCAGATAGGCTATAATTCAATGCATTGGGGTGTGGTATAGATCCGGAAAGGAAAAGAACAGAACAAACTTTAAAATTATAACCTAAAATCAAAGCCCAAAGTTAGTCTAGGCTGGTACATGTTATTCCAATGCATGCAAAGCAAGTGGGTTAGTTGAGATATTTTGACTAGTCATAACACGCATTTACCAAACTCTGAACGAAGAGCAGGAATGTGGCAGTTATCTTTTCCAGTCTGTCTATCAACTGCCATTTGGGAAAAGATGTAAGTTAGAAAATGATCCCATGTAAGTTTTAATAATAGTTTTGTATTCTTAAGATCCAGTGATAAATGATTGGCATTTTCTAATTCTGTTTAGAAGAAAGATTTTCAATGTTATTTTGGATTTGGTTTTGGATTTGGACATTTGAGGTACACTGAATTTTCTTGGGGAGCTAAGGATAAGGTACCACTATTGTGAGTTCTCCAATTTTAATCAATATAAAATATACCAGCATAATAGCTGATGGTGAAGTGTAACATCTGAACTAAAAGAAAAATCTAGTTAATCAATAAAAAGGATAAAAGATGAATTTATCTTCCTTGTAGTCCCCTCAAAATGTAGCTTTGCTTCAGCTCAATAATTAAGATAGATTAAGACAAGGAATAATACTTTTCCCAAAAGCCAGACATTGAAACTCTTCCATTGTCATGGCAACATCTATTTTCTTTAAAACTTTTACGTTTTGTATAGGAATAAAGAACCACTAGTGGACAACATGGCAAAATCAACTGATGGTAAATTTGAAAAAGTATTTGAAGTTTTTGTCCTTTAATTGTGGGGAAGACTATTGTCCTTTGATTGTGGGAAGAATATGAGGTTGAACAATGACTTTGATTGACATTTGTGAAGGAGGTGGTGCACATCAGCAAGCTAATTCTTGTCTCTTCACACAAGCAAGCACAAGCATCCTAGAAACTTATGGGATAATCAGAATGTAGATTGAGGAAAACTTTTTATGAATGACTAATCATTATGTTACGCAACCTTCAAATTTCATATCAATCAAACATGGGACAACTCATATGAATATAACATGGCATGTCAAATTATAAGAAAATAAAACAATTATTGGAAGATTTGTTAAAGATTAAGGATTATTTATTTGTTAGTGTGCATGGATTATTTATTTGTGGGTTTGTTTTCTATTGATTTCGAGTTTGACTCCACTCTCAAGTTTACCCAATTGGGATTGGCTTGTGGGTTGTTGGGGTCCCCCTAGGAGATTATTTATTTGCTTGTTTGTCCATATTGGCATGGTGTGATGGTTAAATTGGGGTGTTGTGACTCTTTGTCACCAAGGTTCAAACCCCATTGAGATGTTATTGTTGAGTGTTCATAGATTCACAACAGTGTCAACGTCTACTCCATCTTAAGTGAAAATGTGATAATAAGACAACCCAAGAATCTTTTTTGCATAGTGTAGTCATCGAACACCTTAAATGAGAAATGACTTTGATTGTGAGTATTGTTATAACTCTTTCAATTAAAAACAAGTATAGTAATTTATAAATAAATAATCTAACAAAATTGATATAAGTAGCATTTTTTTTGTTGGATATACTCCCAAGGGGGGTCCCCTTTAACTTAGACCCAGGGTTTGAAGGGTATCCATTCCGCCAAAATTTGTGGGGGGCACGATCCCTGCCTCATCCCTTTTTAGACATCGGAGCCTTTGCACTCAACAAGGCCTAATCCATGGTGGGCTCATCTAGAACCTTTCAACTTCAATAAACCAAGGACCCATTGACATAAGCAACATTTTTTCAATAATTAAATAATTCTAAAAATATTAAATTAACAATATCACTTTCTCAACTTAAATATAAAAATAAATATATTTGATCATGAGAAATAATTTTTAAAATTTTTGAGATACCTCCATTCATGTTATTCATAAGATGGAATAAAATATTAGGTTATCTTTTCAAATATTTAGAGCTTACAATAAAAGGATTAGGTTTTCTATTTTGATGTAGAGAATCAAATTCAAGGGAATAAAGAGCTATGTATATACAGCCACATTCGATATATACCCTCTCCATAAAAAAATATAAAACTAATAATCAAGCTAATAGTAAAAATATTTAAATATATTTATTATATAAAAATAGGTAAATATTAAGAAATTATAAAATCATTAATATTTATATGGTATATTTATATTTTACCTTACTTTTACATTTCTATACGATGGAGATTTAAGTGCCGTGCTTCTTATGAAGTAAATAAACATGTATTGTGTATAAAGGCTCTCACTAATAATAAATTCAATTTATATAAAATATTTTTTTATTTTTTATTATAATTTATAAATGAAATATATTATGATTATATAATTAAAAATATTTAATAATAAATGAATTTATATAAAAGTTCAGATTGATAATATAATAAATATAATAATTAATTTGAGAATTAAATAATTAAATGAGGAAACGATTAGTATAAATATGTAGATCAATTGACTGTAGAAATGTTAAATAAATTTTAGAATAATAGTTTTTTTTGTTGATTCATGATTGTATATCGGGATCTAATCTTCATGTACATGAAAGTAAACTTTGTATGAATCTAAATTTCTCTTTCAATGATTTAGGGTTCACCTTCATCTATTACATCTACATGTGGAAAAATGGTGTTAGATATTGTTTCGAAATTTGTTAGACAAGGATTTATTCTCCTCTAGTCAAGTCCTTAAGCAAGACAATTCAATGGTGATGAGTAAGGATTAAAGATAGCAAGCAGTCATACAATGTACTCCTAGGATGTTGATGTAATGGTGATGTAACAAGATTTTGCTAGATGTGCACTAGATTCTTCTATATTCCTTGATAAACTTTAGATGATTCAAATAAATTGCAGTTGGTCAAGTTAAATGCATCACTCTAACATGCAATTTCAAATAATTCATGCTTTAGTTAGCTCATAATAGCTCTAATAAAAGAGAGAAGAATGGACACAATTTGAAATTTTTGAATTTAAAATTTTAAGGTTTAGATATGGAATAAAAAGTAATCTCATCGATTCCACAAACATGGATTTGAATGAAAGTGGTCAATGGTAGATTTAGTAAGTGAGTTTTAGGATGTGTGGAGATAGAATAAGGCTAGGATAAGATTATTTGCCAACTTCTGCACCAAATACACTAATTTTTCAACTAATCAATATATAAGAATAACCTAATCACCATGAATCCAAAACATAAAGAGAAATAAAAAATAAGTTATTTTACCATTTCACACATGTGACTTACTAATGATTAAAAAAAGTCATCCTAACAATAAAACAATGGCAACCTTGTCAAATATCATGTGCTTAAAAATCATTAAATTAATCCAAAGTACAAATGAGTTATTATACTTCTAAAAATAAAAAGTTAAGTTTATTTTACATCATAGATCTAGCATTGAGATAAAGACAAAAAAAATGATGAATTATTCAATGAACGATTCAAAACATTGAGGTAAAACTTAGACTTACACAATTATTTTTAAAAATATAATAACTCATTTATATAAATGATTAAAAATCATATTTTACTATCAAAATATAAATATTATTAATATAACAAAATTTACACCAATTTTATTTTAAATCTTATTATAATCAAGCTAGCAAAGTTATACCTGAGTTGACCCATTTGTAGGACTCTTGGACACTGAGCAACACTCTCTGTACTATTGCTAGAGTTTTGCCTCCTTCCTCTTCCTCTCCTCAAAGAAATTGGCAAGATTGTAGTCAAACTGCCACACATAATTATAAGGTTTGTAGGATCCTAGTTTGGTAGTTCTCAACCCCCAAGAAATAGAGATAAGGTTGCCCATAGTTGATGCCAACTCTCACTACCACCTTCTGGCTCGTGGGCAGGGTGCTTTTCGGTAGCCTAATTCCTCTCATGGGTATGTTGTTCCAAGTTGGCCTAATTCTAACAAGTTCTCTCGACTAAAGTTGGTTGTTTCTTTGGCATGTGTTCAACAACCGTCAAAGAATACTCCTCGAAAGAAGGTGCACTCAATGATTAAGAACTAGTCGATGATAATCATATTATTTGTAATGTATTAAAAAATCTCGATGATAACTAGAATTTATTTACTTTTCTATACCCAATACTAATCTATCTATTCAATTTCAATCTCTTACTGAATGTAATTTGAAACATTCACACCAAAACTCCCATACAATTTTTTACCAAGAAGCATTCAAAATCAGATTCAGACCAAATTTACATCTCCACCGACAAGCTATGATGTGAACATTCTTAACAGTAGTCTCATTATTTAATGGCGGGATGAAAGTACCATAGAACTTTCGCTTTAGACAAACATTTCAACTGTTGCTGACATGATGCCCCCAAACTCAACTGTAGGAAACGAATATCTTATCATTAAAGTTCATATTACCAATGAGAATTTGAGTTTTAAAGGATTCCTTAATCGAAAGGAGACAAAGATCTGGAAATATGATTAAAAACTTCAACTGTTATGAATGGCAGTAAAAGGTTCATTCATACCCATGAATTGTATGGTTTAAAATAATATATTGATTGACGTGTGCCTTTGGATTATATTAAGGGAGACTCCCCAAAATTGGCATGGTTTTGTTTATAATTTCAGAAAAGATAAAGTTCGGTGGGATTTGGAGGTTTGTTGGGCGTTGTGATAATGGAATTGATGGGGCACTCAGACAGGAAAAGTGTGCACAGTTGCATGTGAGCACCACGTTCAGTTTTCAGAATAAAGCTTTGCATGGGGACGACGTATTATAGATTGGCTGCTTATCCGGTGACTCGGTCACAATAGAATAAATTTATGCTATTCATGGCTAGTAGTATGACAGTTATTAAATAAGATAATGGTTTATTAGATTTTTAATATGAATATAAGGTGCAAAATTATTATTAAAAGTTTGATTGTTCAATCATGTTTAATTAAAGGAATATGATATGCTCAATCAAGAATGATTTAAAATTAAAAAGTGAAATTATATATATGAGACATTTATGCACTCCACTGAAATATTATTTATGTTGTGGTAAGAGATACTTCTTCAATGAAAGAAGTGTGAGGGGTTTAGATGAAGATGTTAGCGTAATAAATCACAATCTTTGATTAATGAAGGAAAATTTGATAGTAACGGCTTTAAGGCATTTGATTGATAGACCTTTGTTCACTTATCAGTTGACGAGGTTGAGAGTAGATGTGAGCTTATGTCAATCAAGTATTCTCTCATTGGTCAAACCTATGGTTGAAAAGTAGCATCCTCGTAGATCAAATGAGTGCTTTCACAATGGCCAGTCTATCCATCTCGTCAATGAATGATAATAGGATTGTGGATTTCTAATTAAATTATAATTAGTCCAATTGCTAAGTTCATTATGAAAAACAAATTCCCCCTTAAGAAAATCTCTCTCTCTCTCTCTCTCTCTCTCTCTCTCTCTCTCTCTCTCTCTCTCTCTCTCTCTCTCTCTCTCTCTCTCTCTCTCTCTCTCTCTCTCTCTCTCGATAAAGGTTTGTATAAATACATGTTGAAGAATAAAATATTAATAAATAATTATCGCCACCCAAATAGATGCATCCATGTTCACCCTCTCAATGATTTTTGAAGAACACATAATTTATCATCTACAATTTTATAAAAGAAGACTTTAGGATTGCAAGGTGAATGACAACTATTACCCTAATAGTCTCCCTCTTGACATTTATATTGCAATCAAATCATTAAGAAACATGAAATAAATCAAGTACATGGTACAAGGACCAATGCTTCCTTGCATGAAGATAACTTCTTTGTGCTCAATGGCTTCACAAGGAAATTTACAACATTCACAAGGGTGTCATCCTTTTGTAGCACATACCATTTTGTAGTATGGTACATGCACCAGGATTCTTTGTAATTTCCTAAACTATTATTAGCACTAATATTTTGGGGTAAATTTAAATATTTTTAACCAAAACCTTAATATTAATGCAAATATTTTTGCTATTTAAAATATTTATCTTAAGTATTTTAAACCCAAACCTTATAAACCTTGTATTATATTGATTCTTACACAATAACTTTAATAGTCTAGTATTATGGTTTAGACTTCATTCTTTGACCCTAACATGATAAACCCTAATCTATTATACTCCCATCTAGCAAACCAAAAAGCATTCCTTCACATTCATACAAATAATAACCCTTAATATTATGGGTTGACTCACAAAATGAGGATAAAACATAGCTTCAAATATATTTAATAGTTTTAGCCAAATCATATGAACACACTACTATTTTTGCATTAATTATAGATTTCAAATCTATAAAGTTATCAATGGTTGAATGATAGCTTCCTAAACTACCCTTACATTAATGGGTCAAGGAGATGACCCAAATGTTAAAACCGTATGCCAATACAATAGAAAGTGAAAAGATTCACTCTCAACAACTACAAGTGTTGATTAACTCAATGTCATTGGTAACCACTACCATTAAAGATCGAGCATGACCTCTAGGTCAAATTGCTCCAAGTTAGTGAAAGGAATTTTTCCCTCCAACATGAGATCTACAAGTGTTTCATCCTTTGATCTCCATAAAAATATGGGTTTTCATCCTTGGATTTGGATGCCTAAAAAACAAGTGCTCATAGTGACTTTTGGTTAGGTTTTGTTTGTGAGTTTTTCATAATGATCCTTAAATACCCTCTCTACAACCTTAAACACCTAGAAAAAGAGCATAAAATTTGCATAATGGTCTCCACTCTAAATATAATACCCAATGTGGGCTTCCCATAACGATTGAGCATTGCTTTCCTTCAAATCATGTTGAAGGAAATAAATAAAATTTATTTCTATACTTTGCAATAGAAAAGGGAAATAAATAATTACACATTCTTGCAGACATAAATGAAGAAAATATAGACATATAGCTCACCAGTTTCTTTCCCCATCAAAATTATCAAAATTAATAAAAATTGTGAATATTATTGAATACCAATTCTTCTTGTTATTTGATTCAATTTTTCATATCACATCCTTATAAGTCACTTCAAAATTATACAATTGAGGAAATCTTTTTTTTTGTTATCCACGTCTATTGACACTATATAGGAAAATTATTATTGTTTGAAAATAGTAAGAAAATATGTGATAAAAGAGGGTGATGTGAAGGATAGACTAAGGAGAGAGTGGAGATGGAAAGTCCAACCAATAGGGAGTGACCACTAAGCAGTCTAATAATAGTAAATGTAACTCTCTTGGAAGATGACAACATGTCAACAACCCACTCACATAATTAAACTCACTTTATTAATTTAATCAAGCTTAGTAGAAGTGTAGGAAAAACTCTAGAGGAAAGTGAAATGGAAATCCTACATTAATAGCTTTTTGTCATGTTATACAAGTAGAATAAGATCATGGGGGTCCAAACTAGGCCCTAAAGTGGCAATGAAAATTCAGAAAAATAGAGTTAGGAAACTTGACATGAAAATTTGAATACGTTATTAACATAATTTGAAAAATATGTAAAAATAGAATTTGTAACAAATTAAATGTAGTTTCTAAGATACTAGTCCTTTTTTGGAAAAAAATAAATCTATTCGAACGGTGAAAATTTTGAAGTTTCAATGTAGTACTTGCTAAATTTTTAGGAAAAAAATCAAAAAGGAGGTGTATGTTTAACCAACCTAAGCATAAGAATTTTTCTTTTTTTCAAACTTTCAATATAAGTAGAGGACACATGCCTAGATGTGCCACATTTTTTTTGTAATTTTTTTGAAAGTAAATAATTAGTTATCAATTTTTTATTAGAACTTTTTGAAAATATTAAAACTTGTTTGTTTGACCACCATAACTTAGTCAAAAATTTATGACATTCAATATTTTTTAATCCTATAGTATGGGAAGCATAGAATGTGTTGCATCTTTCAAATTTGAAAATTGTGAAATCATTTGAGAATTACAAATGTTTTTCAATCAACTTCTCAATCAGGACTTTAGTCATAATGCATGTAGAAAATGTTGGCAATAGGTGTTTTCATTGATGTCAACCCAATATGGGTTGTCGTTAATGTCATGTAATACTGAAGTATGTACATACTTTGGAGATATTCATTATGATATTATATCAATTGGTACAAGTCACCAGGAAGTATAAGGATGAATAAGGCTGAAATGATGATCTATGTGTGATGTGGAGGTGGGTACACTTGTTCCAATATGTTTCCAACATGTCTACTATGATATCATCTCAATTTGGTGTATGACAGATAGAGACTTGAGGTACATAAATTTCACTAAGGCATTCACAGTGGAGACTCTAAGGTAGAATTGTGGTTTCCTAGTTTGCATCTTTCTGTCGTGCAAGATTATGTCTTGCAATTCATATGATATGTTGGTCAAGTTATGAAGGCTCTATATACAAGAAATCAATTCTTTGCACCTTCTACAGTGAAAGTTACATGTAATAGTGTTCCAGCTTGTGCTTTGGCAGACAACTGTGCTAATGAAGGCTTACTGGAATGCTTTGCATTCCTTCAGAAGTGAAGGGATGATCTTATAGTTTTGTAAACATGTTTTGTAATGATAAAATCATACTACCTAGCAGTATCAAGCAATGTAGTGGTCCGCAAGTTCAGTTTTTGAATGACTATTAGCTACAGTATGTCTGGGTTGCTTTGTTCTTGTATATTCAATGGGTTTCTCCTTTTGTGCTAGCATATGATGATCAATTTCTTCAAGAGAAGGTTGAGGAGATATTTTTCATAAGATGTAATGATTGTTTCTTGGTCCACATGATAGTTTTGGTCTCTCCCCGAGAGTGCAAAGGTGAACAAATAGCAGTTTTAATTATTTGGGCCGACAGACTTGTCTCCGTCATCAACGGTTGTTCCTGATTAACTTTAATTATGTTTTGGAGAATGTGCAATGATGTGTTTAGATCCTGTAATACCGTGTGCTTATCCGCGTTTATCTCTCTAACAAATATTATACATAATTGGAGTTGGCTAGTGAGATTTCAAGAGTTCTTTCTAAAGGTCATCTTGGAGCCAACCTAATAAAGGTTTTGAGTTGTTGTGGAGGATATATATAGAATATCAAATTATTTTTTGAAGGAGATGATTGATAGTGAATAGAGATGGAGTAGAATGAAAAAGATGAAGTGTCCAAAATCAGTGTGAAGGGCTAATTGTGTGAAATAGTGACTATAACATCAATAGGTGTTAGATGCTTCTTCAAAGCAGTTCATAACTAATTTTATTATTCTATTTTTTCATGTATCCTGCTTTGAGACAATGAATCTCATCAAGTCCATTGTATCTTGCTCTAAGGTTGTATACCTTAGTCTGCAAGTCCATAGGCAGTGAGCCTTAAAACATTGTAATTCTTGTCAGCAGTAGCTACATTATTGTGAGTTAATCCTTGCCATGGTTTTTCCCTCATTGAGTTTTCCATGTAAAAAATCTTGGTGTCTCTATGCGATGCATGTGTTCTCTTTTGTTCTTTTGAGTTATTGTGATGTGTTGTTAATCTGCAAATGAAATAATTAAGTTTTAAGGTATGTTGATTCCCCCCTCTCAACATATCATTGTGTTCAATAGAAAATCAATAAGAATTATCTATTAAATTCAAAATAAGGCATATCTTATATTGGTAGAAAGCTAACAATTTTCTCAGTAAACCCTTTTCATTTCATCAAATTCGAATAAAAGAAATCATTAGCCACTAGAGTAAACTCTGAAAAATTAAGGAAATTTTCTAAACATGTTTTTGTAGTTGACTTTCCAAGTATGACACCCCCAAGCCAAATCCCAAGGCAACCCCAAGGGAAATCTCAAGGCTACAAATTTTGTCAGAAAAAAATGTATAGCGTTTTTAAAATATTTTGTATTAACATATAATAAATAATAATATATACTAATAATACATAATAAATATATTATATAATATATAATATATATAGTATATGTAGTATATAATATATTATATTATATAATATATAATATTATTTAATAGTATATATTATATATTATATACTATATACTATATCTAGTATATATAATATATATTATATACATTATAATATATATTGAGTGAGAGAGAGAGAGAGGGAGTGAGAGAGAGTTATCTAGTACTTGGTGGGAGGGATAGAGGGAGCACTACAACAAATCCCTATGATTAGCTCCCTTTTTTGCTTCCACCCACTATTTTAATGTTTTTTTTTCATTTTTTTGAAAAAGTCAGCACTATTTATCGGGATGGCACTATTTTGGCATTTATTGCTTTGATCAGGAAGAGTAGGCACTAATTTAGGAGCAAATTAGCGCTGCTTTTAACACTAAGTTTAGCATCGAGTATAGCACCTAAAATAGAGCCAAATTTAGCATTGGATTTAGTGCCAGATTTAATGTCGGCATTTAGCGCCAGATTTAGTGCCAGATTTAACACCTAGATTTAGCGCCAAGTTTAGCACCTGATTTAGCATCAAATTTAACACCTAATTGTTTTGATCTAGTAGAGATTAAGGGCTAAAAGATTAGGAGTGTTAGAACAAAAAATCCTTCCCCAATATTCGTTGGCCTTCAATTATTTTCCTACATTTCACTTACATCAAAAGATCCCTCAGCCCTCAACCCCCAACCCTAATCCCTCAACCCTCAACCCTCAACCTTAAACCCTAAACCCTCAACCCCTATACCCTCTACCCTATACATTGGACCCTCAACCCTAATCCTTCAACCATATACCCTCAAACCTATACCCTAAACACTCTACCCTCAACCCTTAACCATCAACCCTAAACCCTAATTAAACCCTCAAACCTATACCCTAAACGCTCTACCCTCAACCCTTAATCCCTCAACCCTCAACCCTTAAACCCTTAGAAACCCTAATTAAACCCTTAAACCTTCTACCCTCTACCCTCAACCCTATACCCTCATCAACCCAATACCCTAAACCATCAACCCTAGAGGTCCTCAACTCTATACCCTCAATTCTCAACCCTCTACCCTATACATTGGATCCTCAGCCCTCATTATATCTATTTCTCTCCTCCTCTTCTCTCCTAGTTCCTCTATCCCTTCTCCCTCCATCTCCTCCATCCATCCCTCTCTCACCCTAATCCCTCAGCCTAAACCATTAACCCTTAAACCCTTAAACACTCAACCCTCAACCCTCGGCCTTAAACTCGCCCTTAAATGCGGCCTCTATCCTCTACCCTCAGCCCAATACCCTATACCTCAACCTTCAACCCTTAAGCCAAGTAAACTCTCTACCTAATCCCTCAACCCCTCAGCCCTTAATCCTCAGCCCTTAAACCCTCAGCCCTCACTTGTGCCTCAAGCCTCTTCCTTCAGCCTAAATATCTCTCAACCCTTATACCCTCACCACCCTGCCATTTGGACCTTCCAGCCCTATGCCCTCAATCCTCCTCTCAACCTCAAAGCCCTCAACCCTTAAACCCCTCTACCCTCTACCCTCCTACCCCTATACATTAAACCCTCAACCCTCAATTCTCAACCCCTCAACCCTAAACCCCTCAACCTTGAAGCCCTAAACCCTAAAACCCTTAAACCTTCACCTCTACCCTCAACCCTATGCCCTCAACCCAATGCCTAAACCATCAACCCTATGGGTCCTCAACTCCTACCCTCAATTCTCAACCCTCTACCCTATACTTTGGATCCTCAACCCTCATATATCTTTGTCCCTCCCTCCTCTTCTCTCCTACTATCTCAATTCTCCCTCAATCTCTCCCTCCATCTATCCATTCCTCTCTACCTAATCCCTCAACCCTATACCATCAACCCTTAAACCTCAACCCTAAGCCTAAACCCTAGAAGCCCTTAAGTGACCTCTACCTTCTACCCTCAACCCAATACCAAAAGTAGCCACCCTCAACCCCTCAACCTTAAACCCTTAGAAGCCAAGTAAACTCTCTACCCTAATCCCTCAACCCTCAACCCTTAATTCCTCAACCCTTAAACCTTCAATCCTCTACCCTCTACCCTCAACTGACCTCAACCCTTAAACCCTAATCCCTCAACCCCTCAACCCTCTACCCTATACATTGGACCCTCAACCCTATATGCTCAACCCAATACCCTAAACCATCAACCCTATAGGTACTCAACTCTATACCCTCAATTCTCAACCTTCTACCCTATACATTGGATCATCAACCCTCATATAGCTCTATCCCTCCTTCCTCTTCTCTCCTTCTCTCTATCTCACTTCTCCCTCCATCTCTCACTCCATCCATCCCTCCCTCTCTACCCTAATCCCTCAACCCTAGTAAACCATCAACCCTTAAACCCTTAAACACTCAACCCTAAACCCTAAACCCTCAAACCTCAACCCTTAAACCAACCTCTACCCTCAATGACAGTGAGTATATCAATTCTAAAAGAGACTATCATACTAGATACTTATGATAGCGACTATGCCAATTTCAAAAGAGTGACCATCTAATATATGCCACCAAGAAAAATTTAACATACTATATGCTATTACAAATCCAAAAAGTATTTGTATAGACCATAAACAAGCTAAACCCAAACACCAAACTATCGTATATTCCTTAATATCAACTCCTAACCACAAAGCCAGTGGAGAATACCAATTTTATATATATATATATATATATATATAGTATTAAAAATGTATTCTTAAATATAATTAATTGTAATGTATATAATATGAGTTGATTCTATAGTTTATTTGATGATAGATTATATAATGTGATTTAAATGTTTGAAAAAATATGTGATATTTAAAATGTTTGAAAAATTAAATATATAAATTTTAAAAATTATATATACATTTGATTGTCAATTGATTAGATCTCTTTAATTGTTTGATATTTATTTTACTTTATTATAATATTTTTTACTTAAGTTGTTTCATTCCCATTAATCAAGTTCTGTTAGGTTCTTTTTCAATTTAGTTAATATAAAAAATGATTTTGAACATCTCTTTAGGGTTGTACTTGACAAAAATAATAATAGAATTGATCTCAAACATGACAAGTATATCGTATTAAGAAAATATGGTGTGAAATATTTGTACAACAATAATAATTTTCAAACATAGTTGTGTTTTTCAACTAATTAATCTTTTGCCCAATAAGTAATAATACCATGTAATAAAATAATAGATATACTATTAAGTCTATATAGACACCTTGATCAATATCTCAAATAAAATAAAAATTTACTTATTTTATTATATTTGATATAAACAATTTAATAAAAAATCTAAAATAATTATTTTAACAATCATCTAATATTCAAATTCTATGGGATTAAACTTACAACAATTTTTCAACTTTTTAGTTCAACAAACCTTTCAACCTAGTCCAATATAGTCCAAATGAAATTGGAATATAAAATTTCCCTACCTCTAACTCCCTAGGGACAAAGCCAAAGGAGTTGCCATCATAAAAGATGTCATCCGTAATAGTCTTCAAAATTGGCCACCAGTTCAAGTTCATTTTGCTTTCATAATACTTTATATCCATGGAGTTCAACCATTCCTTGATGTCGTCAAGCGAAGATTGAGGAATTGCATCAATGCGAAGTACATCTTGCTTGAAGTCTTTGAAAACAATAGCCATATCAAATGCCTTTTTCCCAAGTCCTACTCTCTCAAGGTTAACAATCTCAATCTCACTAATAGTGATTACTAAGAAAGGTAATTCCTATCAACACATGTTTTTATATTTTGCATTAAAAATAACACTTTGAGTAAGTGATTTATAATTATATCACTTAGTCAAAATGTTTTACATTTTGGTTTGATGCAAAATATTACATTAGCACATTTGTGCTTTGAAACAAAGAAAAAATGTATAAGGCAAAAGTGGATGTCTCAAAACACTTTAGCAAGAATGCAAAAGGGAAATAAAAAGTTCATTAGAAATGAACTCGCCATGGGGATACATTAGTATCATGCAATATTTAAAAGATAGGCAAAAAAATCCTTTTTCACTTATCAACCATTTTAGGGTTTTGGAAACCCTAACTCAAAAACGTGGGCAAAGCACTCCTTTCTCATTCCATTTTTACTTTGCACTAGTTGGATTCTTCAAGGCGCCGCCATAGGGTTTCGACTAGTGCATTCATGGAGGTTTTTCTAGAAATTTTGAAGGCTTTCTTGTGAGATATCAAACAAATGAGCTTAAGTAAGCTCTCTGCTAGTGTAAACTTGTTTTTCTCTTCCATTTTTTGTGGAAAACCATTTTTTCTCATTTTTGGGCACGTGGTGAAGCCCAATGTAACGACTCTTCTATTTGATTCTATGTAACCATCTGAAGTACCCAAAATCTGCAATGTAAGACCACTTCAAATACTCATTAGAAAAGTTAGTCTAAACACACAAATCTGCAAATACCTCCATGAAATAGAATATCTATGCTAAAGAAATGCCACAAGTAACAAAAACAGCATCAAGAAGACATTTTAAAAGCAAGATAAACACTTATTCCATGTTGGATTGGTGTCACATGTGCTAGTGACCCTTTCCCAATCCTTGATAAAAAGCTCAAATGATAAAATGCAAATGGAGATGATGGATTGATGATAAACAAGATCAAATCTCAAATGAAGAGAGTAACCTTGCATGAAATTGTGAAGAGATTGTGGAGGATTTGCTCAAAGATGAAGCTTGTATTTAAAGATTTTCAAAATGCTAAGTGTTGAGGAGAGACCAATGTGGGACCAAAGATTCTGCCAATGAAAGAAGGACACTTGTCATCATGTGATTGATGGATGTATGTGCAAGATTTGGGAAGAGTGCCCAAGAGGGGGAAAATTTGAATTCAAATTTGAGCAATGAATGCTAAGAGGGGGACAAGAAAAAAGAGAAATAAATGCCATGTTTGACTTGTCATGTTGAGGGAAAATGAGATTTTAATAAATCAATAAAATTGATTTATTGTGCAAGTGGCTAGATCTAGATAATGCAAGTGGGGTGGGATTAGCATTAGATTAGGATTAGATGATGATTATGCTGATTTAATGCTGATTAGGTGAGTTGACATTTTGGACTTTGATAATTGATTTAATTAAATCAGAAAATGATGGAATATGAAAATGAAGTCCTGGTTTATTTAATTAAATGGATGATGCAAGATGAAGGTTGAACGATAATGTTTATTTGATAAATGAGATTATTTAATGAATGGATTAAAGGTGATAAATGGATCTAACGCAACATCTAGTTCAGTTGATGAATGGACTTGATCAAATGCAGAATGTAAATTTTGCATGTCTACACCATCCATTTGTAGAAGGTTCTTCTTGTTTTGTAACCAATCCTTGTAGGGGTTGTTGATTTCAGTTTTTCTCAGATGGTTGTTAGGAGTTCCTTTTTCTAAGAGTCTTTTAGACTATGCTACAATGTTGTTGTAGATATTGATATGAATGTACGCAAAATAAAGAGAGTGAGATGTATCATCTAAAACAAATAATGAATCCCCTGTTTTGTGGATGTAGACATATGATCGTATGGTGAACCACATTAATGTTTTGGCATTCTGTGTGTGTTATGTTTTTATATGCTCTGTTTTTATATGTTTATGTTTTGGTGATACTGACCTTCAGCTTCGTGGTTATGTTGATTCATATATGGCTAGGGATTTAGATAAACGTCGATCTACCACTAGTTATGCATTTACTTTTGGCAGGGCCACGATCAGTTGGGTTTCTCGGTTGCAACAAGTTGTAACTTTGTCCTCCATAGAAGTGGAATACATTGCACTCACGAAAGAAGCAAAAGAAATGATATGGCTTGAACATTTGTTGACCGAACTGGGTTGTCCAAAATCACTTTTTCCATTGTATTGTGATAGCAATAGTGCTATAAATTTAGCTATGAATTCAACATTTCACAATCAAACTAAGCACATTAACCTCAGCTATCCCTTTATCCATCATGTTCTTGACGAAGGCAGTTTGCAGGTCACAAAGATTGATACGAAGGTAAATCCGGCGGATGCATTAACTAAGGTTGTTCCACGAGAGAAGTTCAAGTTTTGTAGAGCTTCTCTCGGTCTTGTTTCATTGTGACACTGAATTTATAGAAGGGGATCTCTCTCAATGCAGCTTCTTTGTCATTCCCATTGGTCTTCAAGTGGGAGATTGTTGGGCACGTGGTGAAGCCCAATGTAACGGCTCTTCTGTTTGATTCTTTGTAACTATCCATTTGTAGAAGGTTCTTCTTGTTCTGTAATAGATCCTTATAGGGGTTGCTGATTTTAGTTTTTCTCAGACGTTTATTAGGAGTTCCTTTTTCTAAGAGTCTTTTAGACTATGCTACAATGCTACTGTAGATACTGATATGAATGTACGCAGAATACAGAGAGTGAGATGTATCATCTGAAACAAATAATGAATCCCATATTTTGCAGATGTAGCCATATGATATGGTGAACCACGTTAATGTTTTGGTGTTCTCTGTGTGTTATGTTTTTATATGTTCTGTGTTTTATTCATTCATATTGTTGCTACTCTGTTTTTGGTTCTGTTGTTTATTCATTGCAACAACACTCATATCCTACAATCACGATAGCCCTCGAGACTCCACTTCTTAGAGGCGTTATGTCAAACAGTCACATGCCTTGTTTATGCGCCACCATTTGCAAACATATTTACAAGGGTAGTTGCAACTGCAACATCTACAATAAATTTTTCTCGTCCTTTATTTTTGATGGATGTCCATACCCAGTTCCAAAGCTCTCATTTTTGCTCAGGCAAGAAGGATGCTGACAAAGGTTGTGGGGTCAAGATTTACACCTACCAATTGCATTTTCTTGAAGGTTTCTAAAGCCTTTTCCACAAATCCATTTTGTGCATATCCTACAATCATTGCATCCCCTGCGACCACATTCCTTTGGGGCATTCTGTCAAATAGTTCACGTGCTATGTCTGTGCTTCCACTTTTTGCATACATGTCTACCAACGCACTTGCAACTACAACCTCTGATAGGATTTCTCCATCCTTTATGTTTTGATGGATTTTTTGTTCCTAGCTCTAAGACTCTCATTTTGGACCATGCAGCCCGAGGATGCTGGAAAAGGGATGTTTAAAATTTGGCTATACACTAGCCGATTACATTTGCTTGAAAGTCTTTAAGCTCTTTCAACAAATCCAATTTGTATATATCCTGCAATTATTGCATTCCATGAGACCCCATTTCCTGAGGCATTTAGTCAAATAATTCCCTTGCTTGTCTATGCTGCCATATTTTACATGCATATCTACCAAAACAAGAAAAAAATAGCAAATATATTTCATCTAACAAAAATTCCCTTTTCCCATTATACTTTCATGGATGCTCATTCCCTTCAATTTTTGAAGTCTTGTTTATCTGGAAGTGTTCTCCTTCAAATAAATTAAGAAAGATGTTGAAGTCCAATTGCTTTCCCTAAAATGCATCTCAACGCTAACATTTAACAGTCTATACCGGTCATAATTGTTGTTTTTTTTTATTATTATTCTGTAAGTTTCATATGAAGTGCACATGTGATATTAGAACAATTTATTTGTAATGTGTCTACCATTAAACCTCATAATATATAGACAAAGGTTCTATTATTAAAATTGACTTGTATTTTCAATGCAAGATAACGTTATATTGAAGTTGAATCCACAATATAAATGGGTCATTTTTATAAAATCTAACATGAACGCACAAACTTAGTAAACTTATAGCATTTGAGTATTTTCCATTGTTCAATTTTGGTGTCTTAAAATATAGTCCATAATATTTCAATAGGGTGTATTCTTGTATTTTAATGGTTAGTATAATCATACAAGTTTCAATCTATTTCGGATAATTGAAAGAGTGAATTGGAAGCAAGAGTTGCCAGAAAGAGTATAGAATATATATTATTAAATGTTTATCTATTTTTAGTTTAATGGGTACTTGAAATAATATGGTGAATAAATAAATAAATAAATAATTTATGTGTATATGTGTGATTATGAAGTTTAGAATACCTTACATAGATGAATCTAAAATTATAAATTAGGTCTCAATGTGCAACATGTTCTTAGTTTGGGCTATGAATGCGCACAAACTCAAATGGTGTGAAATTCTAATTTTATTGACATGATCTTTAGAAATGTATGCACACTTTTCCTTCTAAACTTGTTCTTGGATGTGGTTTTGTTTAGAAGATCAATGCAAGCTGCTTAAGATAATGGGATGGTTGAAGCACAACTGTGTTTTACATTTATGGTAAATAGTTTTCTATTTGTAAGCAAGCTATGACATGCAACAATACTTGAGCATGCAGAGAATAGTTCTTTAGGACATTTTGTACTTTGATTATACTATTTTTAAGTGACCTTTGCAAAATAGTCCTTGTACCCTAATTATTATTGATTTTGTTGAGTTAAATAATCAAGATAAGAAGTTTTTGGGTGGCTTTATAGTTTATTGCTAGTTTTCTCTCTTTAAACTCATATTGAAGCATACAAAGAATAGTATTCTTTCAATTTAATGGAAGCATAAGGTAACCAGGTCAACATATCCAAAAGAATACACTTTGTAATCTATTTCCCCAGTGTTCTTGAGATTGCACCCTTTCATCTTGAATAGAAATAGTATTGATTGATAGCTTTCCTATGCAATGAGCAAATTGGGAATCATAAACTTCACAAGGGCAACTCTTGCAAGAATTGAAAATGCCTTTATGATTTACTTGGTAGCTTCCACTATGAACTCTTGATAGGGTTATCATGGATTGTCTTTATGGTTTTATGACTTCAACACCATAATAATTTCCCCTTTATTTGTGTTTAATGATAGTCCTTTGTACCTCCTTTCATCATTTTATTGACAAGATTCTCACTAAACACTTGTTCTTTATTTACTGTGAAGTCACTCCTCTAAGATGACTATCTAGGAGTATCAATCTTTGTCTTTTGATAAGGATTCTTAGAAGCTTTCAAGTAGATAGGATTGTCCTTTGATTTAATATGCAAGCCCTAGACTATCACGTTTTTGTCATTAAACTATCCTTTTGTTTCATGAGGTATTTCCCTTCTAACAGTCATGGAATTCTAACAATCTTTCATAAGCATGGTGATCCATAGCTTTCATTGTCCATTGAAAGTGAAATTAGTGTCATATATGCACAACCATGCATTCTTTTGTCCTTATATCAATGTTTCCATCTTTAGGTTTCTACTATTGAGATCATGGACTACTGCACAACCTAGTATTGACTGTCCTGAAGACTTTCATGGCACCTTTTGTTCTTCATGATTGTGGTGTGCTTATTCTTGCCATTTTTAACAAATCTTTACATTAGCACTACCCTATTAAACAATTGCAAACTATCACTAGTCTTCCCATTGTCCTTTGTCCTCAATAGGCTTGTAGTTTATTTATTGCTTTTGACCTCAAGATCTTGCTCTTTATAATCACTATTTATGATAGTCATTTTCATGATTTTATTCATCACTTTATAAACTACTCCATTTTCTTTGCAATCTCATTAAAACACACTTCATATAACATGCCTTTTATAACGCTTGACTATTTGGTAATGTCAAAATGATTGCCATTGACATATTTTCTGCTAGCCAATTATCCCACTTGCTTATTGTTGAATCATTATTTTTTTCTGATTTGCACCAAGAATGGGTAAAGAGTAGTATTTTTCTTCAATTGATTCATGCCCTTTGTATATCAAATTTAAAACAAACAGATTTCCTGTAGTGTTTTGATACTCTTTCCTCCTTATGTGCTTTGTTCACTTACAAACTGCCCTAAGGCTTCCATACCCTCCTACTGGACTATCTTCTTTATTCCAAATCTTAATCATTCTTCATAAACATGTGAGAATTTTATGAGGTTTTCAACATTTGATATGGATTCTTCATTGAAACTTGTTCTACCAAACTCTTAGGCAGGCAGAGAAACCCATTGAGAACCATTTGTTGTTACTTTCCCCTTAACTATTTCACTAATAAAGAATCCCAAAGCAATGACTATTGCTAGAATAAGAGCAATATCCTTATAACTGTCCTTTTGAATTGTTGTTTTCCTTAGCTACCATACTTGCATGGAATGCCCTCTTTGTGTATGTCATGAAATCTTAGCATTTCTTGAGATTATATCTTCTTTGAGAGTCTTGTGTGTTGCTTGATATATCCATAAGGGCATCTTCATGTTCCCACACAAGAAAATGAGCATATCATTGCTCTTTAAATTTTATTATGGTATGTGCACTTTGATATGATGTAATATGATTATGGTTTCGTTTCATATGTTGTAATATTAGATATATGACAGAAAAAGAAAGTATTGCATGAAATAAATAATAACTTTTCATGTTAAATGTTTTTTTTTTGCAGAACATGGGTCTTCTAGAAGATCAAGATGATCCTCATGATATATAGATCCATAATATGTTGGTTCTAGTATAGATCACATGGTAGAGGATGATGATGACATAGATACAAAAGACAATGAGGCTAATGACAATGATGATGATCACGATGATGATCACAATGGTGATGATGATGATGATGAGGCAGTTGTTGGTAGTAGCCAATGACATTCATGATCATATAGACTACATCATGGATCATTGTTGATATATCATTATGATGCCTCTTTTCATGGTTGCTATCATATGTATCATTTCCACGGCTTGCAGTACCATATTATTGAGTTGTATCATTTTGACATGTATCATTTTGAAATATATCATTTGGACATGTATCATTTTGGCTTGTATCATTTTGAGTTATATAATTTATCATTTTTACTTATATCATTTGTACTTGTGTCATTTTGACTTATGTCAACTATTGGACATGTATCATTTTGACATGTTATTAATCTAGTGGCATATTTGACTCACTTGTTTTAATTTTAAATGATGATCATGTTATTAATAATTATCTTGTTATTTAATCATATGAGTTAAATAATTAAATTAATTATTCTATCATCATATGAGTTATTTAAGAGGCATGATATATTTAATAAATTAAATTGAAATAAAACATATTATTTAATTTACTTACTCTATAATCATATGAGTTATTTAAGAGGCATGATATATTTAACTAATTAAATTGAAATAAAAAAATTAAATTAATAAATGGAAGCAAAACAAGAAGCATTTTTAGAAGCAAAAAAGGAAGCAACAATGGAAGCCAAACTAGAAGAAAAATAGAAGCAATCTTGGAATCAAAACTGGAAGTAAAATCAGAAGTAAAATTGGAAGCAAAACAGGAAGCAAAACCCGAAGGAAAATTGGAAGCAAAATTGGAGGCAAAAATAGAAGCAAAATCAGAAGCAAAAATAGAAGCAAACGTGGAAGCAACACAAGAAGCAAAACCAAAAGAAAAATCAAAATCCAAATTGGAAGCAACAAAATATGGTGCTAAATCTGACGCTAAACTTGGTGCTAAACTCGGCGCTGAATCCGGCACTAAATCTGACACTAAATTTGGCGCCAAAGTGAACATACCATTTTGCACCGAGTTTTTTGCCAACAGAAGTTCCCAATTCATGAACTCAAATACACTAAAATCTAGTGCTATTTTAGGCACTAATTGCCTATTTTGTTGTAGTGGAGGAAGAGACTTGAGAGAGAGAGAGAGGAGTGAGAGAGAGATATGTATATAGGTAGGGTAGGAGGGATAGACATAGGGAGAGGCCTAAGAGAGAGAGGGAGGGAGTGAGATCTAGATTTATCTAGATAGGGTGGGAGGAAGAGACCTGAGAGATAGGGTGAGAAAAAGTTATCTAGATATGGTGGGAGAGAGAGACCTGAGAGAGAGGGGTTCTGGGATGGATAGAGGAAGGGACAAACCTAAGAGAGATGGGGAGAGAGGGAGTGAGATAATTATCTAGGTAGGGTGGGAGGGATAGAGGGAGGGAGAGAACAAAGAGAGTTGTTTAGGTAGGGTGCCCGAGGGAGAGACCTGAGAGAGAGAGAGAGAGAGGGAGAGAGAAATTTATCTAGGTAGGGTGGGAGGGAGATACCTGCAAGAGAGAGGGGAAGTGTGAGGGATAGAGGGAGGGAGAGACCTAAGAGAGAGTGATTTATCTAGGTAGGGTGGGAGGGAGAGACCTGAGAGAGACAGAGAGGGAGGGAGGGACGGAGGGACAAAGAGAGAGGGACAAAGGGAGGGAGAATTATCTAGGTAGGGTGGGAGGGAGAGACCTAAGAGAGAGGGATATTTAGGTAGGGTGGGAGTGAGAGACTTGCGAGAGAGGGGGATGGGATGGATAGATGGAGGTAGATACCTAAGTGAGAGAGAGGGTGGTTGGAGGGATAGAGGGAGGGAGATACCTAAGCGAGAGAAAGGGTGGTTGGAGGGACAGAGGAAGGGAGAGACCTAGGAGAGAGAGAGAGAGGGGTGGGAGGGACGTAGGGAGGGAGTGACCTAAGAGATAGAGAGGAGACTATGGCCTGAGGAATAGAGGGAGGGAGAGACCTAAGAGAGAGATGAAGTTATCTAGGTAGGGTGGGAGGGAGAAACCTGAGAGATAGAGAGGGAGGGAGGGAGGGAGAGAGAGATAGAGAGGGATGGAGGTATGGAGGAAGGGAGAGACCTAGAGAGAGGGGGTAGGAGGGATAGAGGGAGGGAGTTACCTAAGAGAGAGAGAGGGGGGTGGGAGGGATAGAGGGAGGGAGAGAACTAAGAGAGAGAGGGAGGAAGGGACAAATAGAGAGAGGGATGGAAGAATAGAGTGAGGGAGGGAGAGTTATCTAGGTAGGGTGGGAGGGAGACCTAAGAGAGAGAGAGAGTTATCTAAGTAGGGTGGGAGGGATAGAGGTAGAGAGAGGGATGGAGGGAGAGTTACCTAGGTGGGGTGGGATGGATAGAGGGGGAGAGAGAGGGAGTGAGAGAGAGTTATCTTGGTAGGGTGGGAGGGATAGAGGGAGGGAGAGACATGAGAGAGAGAGAGGGAGTTATCTAGTTAGGTTGGGAGAGAGAGGCCTAGAAGAGAGAGGGGTGGAAGGGATAGAGGGAGGGAGTAACCTGTGAGAGAGGGAGGGAGGGATGTACAAAGAAAGAGGGATGGAGGGAGAGAATTAAGAGAGAGAGAGGCTGTGAGGGATAGAGAGATGGAGTGAACTAAGAGAGAGAGGGGGGTGAGAGGGATAGAGGGAGGGAGGAACACAAAGAGAGACAGAGAGAGGGAGAGTGAGAGGAAGAGAGGGGGTGGGAGGGATAGTGTTGGGATAATGTGTCTCAACCTTGCAATTACATAAAGTATTGTTGATACATAAGGTACTATTGATATGTCAGAAATGGGGGGCGCAGGAGGGTTTCCTCCCCGCATGAGGGGTCTAGGGGGATCATCCCCTCGACTGGGGGTCTATGGGAAGCACACCTTGATGAGGGCTCAGGAGTAGCACCCCTAAAAGGAAAATTTTATCTATATTTTATTATTGTAAATTTGGGTCATTCATCATTAGGCCTTATTGACTGATATTTTATTAGCTTGACTTGCCTTGGAAGGAAACCCTATTTTATGAGGGAATTGTATGACGGTTTTGTATTGTGATGTATTCTGAGAGTCTGATAGCGGTTGTGTTGTCTTTGGATCTCTGGTTGGTGATACTCTTGTGAGAAGCTTTCTCTACAAGTATATTGTAATCTTTTTGATTTTTGAATAATATATTGGGCGGCTTTTAGAGTGTGGGTTTTTCCTCTCGAAATGGTTTTCCCCATGTAAATCATTGTGTTGTGGTATGCATGATATTTATGTTAATTTATGTTTAAGTTTTTGTAACTATTAAAGATCTGTAAAAATTTTGCACTATCCTCCTCTCAAGATTAGTGTAGGAATTTTTGTTCTGCTACTTTAGCTTCCTTACATATAGAGGGAGAGAGAGGGAGTGACAAATATTTATCTAGGTAGGGTGGGAGGGATAGAAGGAGGGAGAGACCTAAGAGAAAGAGAGAGAGTGGGAGTGATACAAGGAGGGAGAGACCTGAGAAAGAGAGAGAGGGTGAGAGGGATAGAGGGAGAGACCTAAGAGAGAGATGGGGTGAGAGGGATAGAGGGAGGGAGAAACCTGAGAGAGAGGGGGTTGGGAGGGATTGAGGGAGGGAGATACTTGAGAGAGAGGTAGGGAGGGACACAAAGAGAGAGGGAGGGATGAAGGGAGGTAGAGTTATCTAGGTAGGGTGGGAGGGATAGAGGTAGAGAGGGGGATGGAGGGATGGAGGGACAAAGGGAGAGCTATCTAGGTAGGGCGGGAGTGATAAAGGGAGAGAGAGAGAGGGAGTGAGAGAGATTTATGTAGGTCAAGGGTGGGAGAGATAGAGGGAGGGAGACCCACAAGAGAGAGAGAGAGAGAGGAGTGGGAGGGATAAGAAGGGGAGAGGGGGTGGGAGAATGGGGAGGAGGGAGGAGACACGATAGATAGAGGTGGGAAGGGATAAAGGGAGAGGGGAAAACTAAAAAAGAGAGAGAGAAGGGAGGGATAGAGAGAGGGGTGTAGAGAGGATAAAAGGAGAGGAGGAACTTGAGAGAGAGAGAGAGGGTGGGGAGGGAGATGGAGAGACAGGGCACAGAGGGGAGTCCCTACCTGAATAACTATTTCTCTCACTCCCCTCCCTCTCTACATTGGAGTCTCCCTCCTCTCTCCACACCCCTCAAAGTCTCTCCTCCCTATATCCCTCTCCCAGCCTACATCTCTCTCTTTCTGAGGTCTCTCCCTCCCACCTACCTGAATATGCTTAGTGCAAAGAGGGCACCATGAAGTTCAATTTCCAAGTTTTTTCAATTTTGGTTTTGTAATTGGTTTTAGGTGAGATTTAGGTTTTTTCACCTAAATAAGGTCATATTAGACCATTTTCATATTATGTTAGGCTCATTGGGGTTCAAAGTTCCAAAATGCAAAATTTTGTAAAATGTTGTCAAGCAAAAAAATACAAAATTGCAATTTTAGGGAAGTTCAATGGTCAGTTGGAATTTGAAAGGTGGTTGGTTGGTTTAGATAGTTGGTTATTATGTTTTGATTTTAAAAATGCCTCTCTCAAATTCAATCTTGAGGGGATTTAGATACTTTTTTATGTGAGAAGAAACATCAACAAGAAACTTCTGAGTTCTGCGAAAATTTTGTATTTTAACTGGTTTTTTGTTGCTCCCAGCATTTGTATGGGTTCGTAGAATGCTTTAAAGGCTTAAAGTGTTGTGAAATTTATTTTTCCCTAAGTTAACTCCAATTTGGTTTTGGAGTGAAAGATTTTCATTGTGTTTTAAGAATTTTATTGCATTTTTGCTAACAGTGGGTCTGTAACTTGTGTTTTGAGGGTTTTGAAGACATAAAATGGATCAATGACTCATTCAACCTATTTTTTAAGTGTGGCTCAATGGAATGAGTCTAAAATGGTAGGTTTAGATGATTTAATGAGTTTTTATGAGCAAGGAAGACAAGTTGAGTGCTTGGGAATGATGCCCTAGTTGTTAAATTTGAGGATTTTGAGTGAAATTTGGAGGTTAAAGGTAGGTAATTGTTGCAAACCTTTGGGGCAGCAATTTCTAAAGGTGTATTAAGCATGTATAGACATAATTGAAAGTGTTTGAGGATTTTTTGTGGTGAAATTGGTTTGGGAATGTTTATTTTCATTAAACCCCTCCTTAAACTAGGAAGAATGAGGATTTTGTAACTTGGTGACTTGGAGGGCTTTCCTTCTTTTGAAAGTTGGTGTTTTGACCTATTTGAGACCTGTGGAGAAGGTCTGAGTAGATTTTTACAATTGGGAAGGTGGTTGGATAAGTTTTTCTTTGTAAATGTGGCCTAATTGGCCTATTGGGACAACGTAGAAGCCTTGAATTGAGAAGGTTGGTCCAAAGTGAGCTATGTTGATTTTGAGATATGTTAAAGAAGATTGTAATGGGTGTATAAAAAGGTGAGTTTTTTGTGGGTTAGAAGAGATAATTGAAAGATAAGTACAAATGGCAAGTCTACACACCTACAAGAGAAGTTGTGAATTTGTGTTGGAAAACACCCTAGTTAGGGTTTAGTTGATAGAAGATTTGTTGAGAATAGATTGAATTGTGATCTTGAGAGTAATTGCCTCCCTGTTCTACATCAATAACTCTTTCTCATTCCCCCCTCTCTCTATCTCTCTGGCCTCTCTCTCTTCATCCTATCCCCTTCACCTAGATAACTTTCTCTCTCTCACTCCCCCCCTCTCTCTCTTAGGTGTCTCCCTCCCATAATACCTAGATAACTCTCTCTCCCTCTCTCTCTCCCTCTATATATTATAATGTAGTATATAATATATACTATATAGTATATAATATATCATATAATATATAAAATATAGTATATATTATATATTATATATAGTGTATATTATATAATATGTTACACCCCAAGCAATATTACCTAATTACTATTACCTTGTTTGGTTAAATTGATTGAATAAATGAATGTGTTTTATGGATCTCTATTTGAATGTAATTTATTAATCTTTATATGAATATGTTTTATGAATCTTGAATGAAAATATGATGAATGAATTATTGATGCACTTTGATATTTTATAATGTTTCTAACTATGAAATGTATGATGCATATGATTATGTTGTGTTCAGCTAACTATGGTCATGATGTACCAAGTTGAGTAGAGGAACAGGTTCAATCCTCCAAAATAGAGAGGAAGTATCACTCAGGAGAAGAACTAGGTCTAGTAACCCTTAACAAACCTAAACTGAGCAATCACACATTCGCATGTCCTAATTGGTCATATAGAGAGTCAAGTCATTTTTGGTGAAAGGTAAGTAATCTTTGTTGTGAATGTTGTGATTGAGAAATGTGATTAAGTCTTGATGTTTTGTGTTAGTCTTTCCTTGTATGCTCATTGTGGTATTGATGAGATATATGCATCATATGTATATATATGTATATGTGTACATGTCTTTCATAGACACATACATGTGAGTGAATATGGACATAAGTATACGTGGGTATACGTACCTATGCATACTCATGGACAAATCACCTATATGGATGGGGATACCAATTGGACTAAATTGAAATATAGATATATATGTGTATAGGCATCCCATGTGTGTATGTCAATTGAAGGGATTGTTTGTATAAGTATGTTATATGGATAATAAAATAGGGTTACATATATATGTATATGTGGTATATATATGTGTGCGAGAGAGAGAGAGAGTTATAATACATATATATATATAAAATCGTACATATATGTATATATGTAATACTATTCTTTATTTAAATAAATATGTTTGTAAACCTTATGAAATAAATATATATGTGTATATTATATATAT
>VDFB02058242.1:493828501-493845375 GCA_007258455.2 Sequoia sempervirens
CATGTGTGATTATGAAGTTTAGAATACCTTACATAGATGAATCTAAAATTATAAATTAGGTCTCAATGTACAACATGTTCTTAGTTTGGGCTATGAATGCGCACAAACTCAAATGGTGTGAAATTCTAATTTTATTGAAATGATCTTTAGAAATGTATGCACACTTTTTCTTCCAAACTTGTTCTTGGATATGGTTTTGTTTAGAAGATCAGTGCAAGCTGCTTAAGATAATGGGATGGTTGAAGCACAACTCTGTTTTACATTTATGGTTTAATTTTCTATTTGTAAGAAAGCTATGACATGCAACAATACTTGAGCATACAAAGAATAGTTCTTCAGGACATTTTGTACTTTGATTATACTATTTTTAAGTGACCTTTGCAAAACAGTCCTTGTACCCTAATTATTATTGATTTTGCTTAGTTAAATAATCAAGATAAGAAGTTTTTGGGTGGCTTTATAGTTAATTGGTAGTTTTCTCTCTTTAAACTCATATTGAAGCATACAGAGAATAGTATTCTTTCAATTTAATGGTTACAGCGCAACCGTGCCAAATATTATCTTAGGAAGCATGTACATCTCTTGTGTTCATTACCCTACTGTTCTTGAGATTGCACCCTTTCATCTTGAATAGAAATAGTATTGATTGATAGCTTTCCTATGCAATGAGCAAATTGGGAATCATAAACTTCACAAGGGCAACTCTTGCAAGAATTGAAAATGCCTTTATGATTTACTTGGTAGCTTCCACTATGAACTCTTGATAGGGTTATCATGGATTGTCTTTATGGTTTTATGACTTCAACACCATAATAATTTCCCCTTTATTTGTGTTTAATGATAGTCCTTTGTACCTCCTTTCATCATTTTATTGACAAGATTCTCACTAAACACTTGTTCTTTATTTACTGTGAAGTCACTCCTCTAAGATGACTATCTAGGAGTATCAATCTTTGTCTTTTGATAAGGATTCTTAGAAGCTTTCAAGTAGATAGGATTGTCCTTTGATTTAATATGCAAGCCCTAGACTATCACATTTTTGTCATTAAACTGTCCTTTTGTTTCATGAGGTATTTCCCTTCTAACAGTCATGGAATTCTAACAATCTTTCATAAGCATGGTGATGCATAGCTTTCATTGTCCATTGAAAGTGAAATTAGTGTCATATATGCACAACCATGCATTCTTTTGTCCTTATCTCAATGTTTCCATCTTTAGGTTTCTACTATTGAGATCATGGACTACTGCACAACCTAGTATTGACTGTCCTGAAGACTTTCATGGCACCTTTTGTTCTTCATGATTGTGGTGTGCTTATTCTTGCCATTTTTAACAAATCTTTACATTAGCACTACCCTATTAAACAATTGCAAACTATCACTAGTCTTCCCATTGTCCTTTGTCCTCAATAGGCTTGTAGTTTATTTATTGCTTTTGACCTCAAGATCTTGCTCTTTATAATCACTATTTATGATAGTCATTTTCATGATTTTATTCATCACTTTATAAACTACTCCATTTTCTTTGCAATCTCATTAAAACACACTTCATATAACATGCCTTTTATAACGCTTGACTATTTGGTAATGTCAAAATGATTGCCATTGACATATTTTCTGCTAGCCAATTATCCCACTTGCTTATTGTTGAATCATTATTTTTTTCTGATTTGCACCAAGAATGGGTAAAGAGTAGTATTTTTCTTCAATTGATTCATGCCCTTTGTATATCAAATTTAAAACAAACAGATTTCCTGTAGTGTTTTGATACTCTTTCCTCCTTATGTGCTTTGTTCACTTACAAACTGCCCTAAGGCTTCCATACCCTCCTACTGGACTATCTTCTTTATTCCAAATCTTAATCATTCTTCATAAACATGTGAGAATTTTATGAGGTTTTCAACATTTGATATGGATTCTTCATTGAAACTTGTTCTACCAAACTCTTAGGCAGGCAGAGAAACCCATTGAGAACCATTTGTTGTTACTTTCCCCTTAACTATTTCACTAATAAAGAATCCCAAAGCAATGACTATTGCTAGAATAAGAGCAATATCCTTATAACTGTCCTTTTGAATTGTTGTTTTCCTTAGCTACCATACTTGCATGGAATGCCCTCTTTGTGTATGTCATGAAATCTTAGCATTTCTTGAGATTATATCTTCTTTGAGAGTCTTGTGTGTTGCTTGATATATCCATAAGGGCATCTTCATGTTCCCACACAAGAAAATGAGCATATCATTGCTCTTTAAATTTTATTATGGTATGTGCACTTTGATATGATGTAATATGATTATGGTTTCGTTTCATATGTTGTAATATTAGATATATGACAGAAAAAGAAAGTATTGCATGAAATAAATAATAACTTTTCATGTTAAATGTTTTTTTTTTGCAGAACATGGGTCTTCTAGAAGATCAAGATGATCCTCATGATATATAGATCCATAATATGTTGGTTCTAGTATAGATCACATGGTAGAGGATGATGATGACATAGATACAAAAGACAATGAGGCTAATGACAATGATGATGATCACGATGATGATCACAATGGTGATGATGATGATGATGAGGCAGTTGTTGGTAGTAGCCAATGACATTCATGATCATATAGACTACATCATGGATCATTGTTGATATATCATTATGATGCCTCTTTTCATGGTTGCTATCATATGTATCATTTCCACGGCTTGCAGTACCATATTATTGAGTTGTATCATTTTGACATGTATCATTTTGAAATATATCATTTGGACATGTATCATTTTGGCTTGTATCATTTTGAGTTATATAATTTATCATTTTTACTTATATCATTTGTACTTGTGTCATTTTGACTTATGTCAACTATTGGACATGTATCATTTTGACATGTTATTAATCTAGTGGCATATTTGACTCACTTGTTTTAATTTTAAATGATGATCATGTTATTAATAATTATCTTGTTATTTAATCATATGAGTTAAATAATTAAATTAATTATTCTATAATCATATGAGTTATTTAAGAGGCATGATATATTTAATAAATTAAATTGAAATAAAACATATTATTTAATTTACTTACTCTATAATCATATGAGTTATTTAAGAGGCATGATATATTTAACTAATTAAATTGAAATAAAAAATATTAAATTAATAAATGGAAGCCAAACTAGAAGAAAAATAGAAGCAATCTTGGAAGAAAAACTGGAAGTAAAATCGAAAGTAAAATTGGAAGCAAAACAGGAAGCAAAACTCGAAGCAAAATTGGAAGCAAAATTGGAGGCAAAAATAGAAGCAAAATCGGAAGCAAAAATAGAAGCAAACGTGGAAGCAACACAAGAAGCAAAACCAAAAGAAAAATCAAAATCCAAATTGGAAGCAACAAAATATGGCGCTAAATATGACGCTAAACTTGGTGCTAAACTCAGCATTGAATCCGGCACTAATTCTGACACTAAATTTGGCGCCGAAGTGAACATACCATTTTGCACCGAGTTTTGTGCCAACAAAAGTTCCCAATTCATGAACTCAAATACACTAAAATCTAGCACTATTTTAGGCACTAATTGCCTATTTTGTTGTAGTGGAGGAAGAGACTTGAGAGAGAGAGAGAAGGAGTGAGAGAGAGATATGTATATAGGTAGGGTAGGAGGGATAGACATAGGGAGAGGCATAAGAGAGAGAGGGAGGGAGAGAGAGAGAGGGAGTGAGATCTAGATTTATCTAGATAGGGTGGGAGGAAGAGACTTGAGAGATAGGGTGAGAAAAAGTTATCTAGATATGGTGGGAGAGAGAGACCTAAGAGAGAGGGGTTTTGGGATGGATAGAGGAAGGGACAAACCTAAGAGATATGGGGAGAGAGGGAGTGAGATACTTATCTAGGTAGGGTGGGAGGGATAGAGGGAGGGAGAGAACAAAGAGAGTTGTTTAGGTAGGTTTCCTGAGGGAGAGACCTGAGAGAGAGAGAGAGGGAGAGAGAAATTTATCTAGGTAGGGTGGGAGGGAGATACCTACAAGAGAGAGGGGAAGTGTGAGGGATAGAGGGAGGGAGAGACCTAAGAGAGAGTGATTTATCTAGGTAGGGTGGGAGGTAGAGACCTGAGAGAGACAGAGAGGGAGGGAGGGAGGGATGGACAAAGAGAGAGGGACAAAGGGAGGGAGAATTAGTAGTGGTGGAGGGAGACCAAGAGAGGGAGGGGGGAGGAGAGACGGTAGTGGGGGGGGTGGATGGATAGGGATGGAGGGGTGGATAATGGTGAGAGAGGGTGGAATGGAGGGATGGAGGGAGGGAGATAATGGTGAGAGAGGGTGGAGGGAGGGAAGGGAGACGGAGAGGGGGGGGGGAGGGAGGACCAAGAGATAGAGGACAGGTCGAGGGAATAGAGGAAGGGAGACATTCAAGAGACGAATATCTAGGTAGGGTGGAGGAGAAACCGAGATAAAGAGGAGGGAGGGAGGGAGGGAGGAGACAGAGAGGGATGGAGGTATGGAGGAAGGAGAGACCAGGGGGTGGATAGTGGAGGGAATGGAAGAGAGAGAGGGGGGGTGGATAGAGGAGGAGAGGAACAAGAGAGGGAGGAAGGGACAAATAGAGGGATGGAATGGAGGGTGGAGAAGAGAGGAAGGTGGATAGAGGTGGATGGAATGGTGGTGGATAGAGGGAGGGAGAGACATGAGAGAGAGAGAGGGAGTTATCTAGTTAGGTTGGGAGAGAGAGGCCTAGAAGAGAGAGGGGTGGAAGGGATAGAGGGAGGGAGTAACCTGTGAGAGAGGGAGGGAGGGATGTACAAAGAAAGAGGGATGGAGGGAGAGAATTAAGAGAGAGAGAGGCTGTGAGGGATAGAGAGATGGAGTGAACTAAGAGAGAGAGGGGGGTGAGAGGGATAGAGGGAGGGAGGAACACAAAGAGAGACAGAGAGAGGGAGAGTGAGAGGAAGAGAGGGGGTGGGAGGGATAGTGTTGGGATAATGTGTCTCAACCTTGCAATTACATAAAGTATTGTTGATACATAAGGTACTATTGATATGTCAGAAATGGGGGGCGCAGGAGGGTTTCCTCCCCGCATGAGGGGTCTAGGGGGATCATCCCCTCGACTGGGGGTCTATGGGAAGCACACCTTGATGAGGGCTCAGGAGTAGCACCCCTAAAAGGAAAATTTTATCTATATTTTATTATTGTAAATTTGGGTCATTCATCATTAGGCCTTATTGACTGATATTTTATTAGCTTGACTTGCCTTGGAAGGAAACCCTATTTTATGAGGGAATTGTATGACGGTTTTGTATTGTGATGTATTCTGAGAGTCTGATAGCGGTTGTGTTGTCTTTGGATCTCTGGTTGGTGATACTCTTGTGAGAAGCTTTCTCTACAAGTATATTGTAATCTTTTTGATTTTTGAATAATATATTGGGCGGCTTTTAGAGTGTGGGTTTTTCCTCTCGAAATGGTTTTCCCCATGTAAATCATTGTGTTGTGGTATGCATGATATTTATGTTAATTTATGTTTAAGTTTTTGTAACTATTAAAGATCTGTAAAAATTTTGCACTATCCTCCTCTCAAGATTAGTGTAGGAATTTTTGTTCTGCTACTTTAGCTTCCTTACATATAGAGGGAGAGAGAGGGAGTGACAAATATTTATCTAGGTAGGGTGGGAGGGATAGAAGGAGGGAGAGACCTAAGAGAAAGAGAGAGAGTGGGAGTGATACAAGGAGGGAGAGACCTGAGAAAGAGAGAGAGGGTGAGAGGACCCAGAGAGATGGTGGATAGAGGGAGAGGGGGGGGAGGGGGACACAAAGAGAGGGGAGGGATGGAAGGAGGGTGGAGGGGGGGATGGATGGAGGGACAAAGGAAGGATAAAAGGAGAGAGGGAGTGGTGGAGAGGAGGGGAGACCTAAGAGAGAGAGAGAGGGTGGGAGGGATAAGGGGAGAGAGAGGGGGGGTGGGAGAGATAGAGGGAGGGAGAGACCTGATAGATAGGGGGTGGGAGGGATAAAGGGAGGGAGAAAACTAAAAAAGAGAGAGAAGGGAGGGATAGAGAGAGGGTGTGAGAGGGATAAAGGGAGGGAGAGACTTGAGAGAGAGAGAGAGGGGTGGGAGGGGGAGATGGAGGGACAGACTTGAGAGAGTCCCTACCTAGATAACTATTTCTCTCACTCCCTCCCTCTCTGTTAGGTCTCTCCCTCCCACCATACCTAGATAAATCTCTCTCCACCCCTCAAGTCTCTCCCTCCCTATATCCCTCTCAACCTACATCTCTCTCTTTCTCAGGTCTCTCCCTCCCACCCTACCTAGATAACTAGTGCAAGGGCACCATAGAAGTTCAATTTCCAAGTTTTTTCAATTTTGGTTTTGTAATTGGTTTTAGGTGAGATTTAGGTTTTTTCACCTAAATAAGGTCATATTAGACCATTTTCATATTATGTTAGGCTCATTGGGGTTCAAAGTTCCAAAATGCAAAATCTTGTAAAATGTTGTCAAGCAAAATAATACAAAATTGCAATTTTAGGGAAGTTCAACGGTCAGTTGGAATTTGAAAGGTGGTTTGTTGGTTTAGATAGTTGGTTATTATTTTTTGATTTTAAAAATGCCTCTCTCAAGTCAATGCAGGGGTTAGATACTTTTTATGTGAAGAAACATCAACAAAAACTTCCTGATTCTCTGAAAATTTTGTATCTTAACTCATTTTTTGTTGCTCCCAAAATTTGTATGGGTTCGTACAGTGCATTAAATGCTTAAAAGGTATGAAATTGATTTTTTCTCGAGTTAGATCCAATTTGGTTTTGGAGTGAAGGATTTTAATTGTGTTTTAAGAATTTTATTGCATTTTTGCTAACTACGAGTCTATAACTTGTGTTTTGAGGGTTTTGAAGACATAAAATGGATCAATGACTCATTCCACCTATTGTTTTTATTGTGGCTCGGTGGAATGAGTCTAAAATGGTAGGTTAAGATGATTGAATGAGTTTTTGTGAGTAGGGAAGGTGAGTTGAGTGCTTGAGCATGATGCCCTAGTTGTTAAATTTGAGGATTTTGAGTGAAATTTGGAGGTTAAAGGTAGGTAATTGTTGCAAACCTCTGGGGAAGAAATTTATAAAGGTGTATTAAGCATGTGTAGGAATAATTTAAAGTGTTTGAGGATTTTTTGTGTTGAAATTGGTTTGGGAATGTTGATTTTCATTAACCCCCTCCTTAAACTAGGAAAAATGAGGGTTTTATAACTTGGTGACTTGGAGGACTTTCCTTATTTTGAAAGTTGGTGTTTTGGGATATTTGAGACATGTGGAGAAGGTTTGAGAAGATTTTTTCAATTTGGAAGGTGATTGGATAAGTGTTGCTTTGTAAATGTGGCCTAATTGGCCTATTGGGACAACGTAGAAGCCTTGAATTGAGAAGGTTGGTCCAAAGTGAGCTATGTTGATTTTGAGATATGTTAAAGAAGATTGTAATGGGTGTATAAAAAGGTGAGTTTTTTGTGGGTTAGAAGAGATAATTGAAAGATAAGTACAAATAACCAAGTCTACACACCTACAAGAGAAGTTGTGAATTTGTGTTGGAACACATCCTAGTTATGGTTTGGTTGATAGAAGAGTTGTTGAGAATAGATTGAATTGTGATTTTGAGAGTAATTGCCTCCCTGTTCTACATCAATAACTCTTTCTCATTCCCCCCTCTCTCTATCTCTCTGGCCTCTCTCTCTTCATCTATCCCTTCCACCCTACCTAGATAACTTTCTCTCTCACTCCCCCCTTCTCTCTCTCAGGTCTCTCCCTCCCATAATACCTAGATAACTGTCTCCCCCTCTCTCTCTCCCTCTATATATTATAATGCAGTATATAATATATATAATATTTATATACTATATATAGTATATACTATATTTTATATAATATATATACTATATAGTATATAATATATCATATAATATATACTATATACTATATAATATATCATATAATATATAATATATTATATATAGTGTATATTATATAATATGTTACAACCCAAGTGATATTACCTAATTACTATTACCTTGTTTGGTTAAATTGATTGAATAAATGAATGTGTTTTATGGATCTTTATTTGAATGTAATTTATCAATCTTTATATGAATATGTTTTATGAATCTTGAATGAAAATATGATGAATGAATGATTGATGCACTTTGATATTTTATAATTTTTCTAACTATGAAATATATGATGCACATATGATTATGTGGTGTTCAACTAACTATGCTTATGATGTGCCAAGTTGAGTAGAGGAACAAGTTCAATCCTCCAAAAGAGAGGGGAAGTATCACTCAGAAGAAGAACTTGGATTGGTAACCCTTAACGAGCCTAAACTAAGCAATCACACACTCATGTCCTAATTGGTAATATAGAGATTCAAGTCATTTTTGGGGAAAGGTAAGTAATCCTTGTTGTGAATGTTGTGATTGAGAAATGTGATAAGGTCTTGATGTTTTGTGTTAGTCTTTCCTTGTATGCTTATTGTGGTATCGATGAGATATATGCATAAGATGTATATATGTGTGTGTGTGTGTGTACATGTCTTTCGTAGACTCATACATGTGAGTGAATACGAAAATAAGTATACGTAGGCAGACATACCTATGCATAATCATGGATGAATCACCCATATGCATGGGAATACCGATTAGACTAAATTGACATATAGATATACATGTGTATATGCATCCCATGTGTGTATGCCAATCGAAGGGATTGTTTGTATAAGTATTTTATAAGGATAATAAAATAGGGTTACGTATATATGCATATGTGGTATATATATATATATGTGAGTTATAATATATATATATATATATAATCATACATATATGTATATATGTAATACTATTCTTTATTTAAATAAATATGTTTGCAAACCTTATGAAATAAATATATATGTATATATATGTATATATATTAAATATATATATATATATGTATATATATTAAATATATATGTATATATATTAAATATATATATGTGTGTATATATTAAATATATATATATATATATGTATATATGCATTACATATATATATTTATATATATACTATTTGAAGTTATTAATATAATTCATAAAGCACATTAGATATCACTGCTTATATTAATAGTAATATGCAACAATGCATATAATACATATATTCCATGGGCGCATGGAACGTAAAGCATAGCTTTATGTGGTGAATAAACCAACGCATAAAGTGAAACATGACCAAGTCAAAATTTTAAACAAAGCATGTATAAAGTATGCAGTTGTGTTAAGTGCTTAAGAGAGGTAGTAAATGTTGTGAGCAGCAAGGAAAATGTATGCAAGCCAAATCCTTGAGGTGGCACCATATATTGAAGAGGTTGTAATGCAAAAAAAGTCCTCAATGAATTCAAATAAACCTGCAACTAAGTGTTTTGAATCAGTCAAGTGTAAACTTGGCAATATTTTGAAATGGAATTTGAATTGGGAAACCCACTTTTAGCTTGTTGTCCCAAATACTTAATCAACTCGGCCATGAAATTGTCATGTGTTGCAAACCTATGAGTGAGTCATTGCATGAGGAAGAAATGTGGCAGATATACTTGCTTGTTTGTAGCCTTTGGTTGCTCACAAGTTAGTATAAATAGAGGTGCCCATTCTACCAAATGCTACACTTATCTTTTTGAATATCTTGATGTTGTTTTGCTGTGAGTTTGAGAGCTTGTGAGTTGAGAGTTATTTTGGTATTTTGTATTTGTGGTTATTGTGAGTTTTGTGAGAAGTAGAAGAGGATAGTCAAATGGAACTTGGAGGAGGTGTTAACCAATTTCAGGATTCATACTAGGAAGGATTTTAATCATTTGGAGCTTATACAGGCATGCTAGTTTTTATTCCTTTGTCTTTATGTTGGAAAGGATAAATTAGTTATTTCCTATATTAAGAAAAGAGTGTTTTTGAATATGTTTTGGAGTTTGTTTGATTCAAGGATATGCAATATGTTGTAGAATCTATCTTGTTGATTATGTCTTTATGTACCCTATATATGGGATTTTATTTTAGTACAATGTAGTTATCTTCATTATATGAAGGAGTATTTGTTAGATGTATGTAGCATTATGCAAGATGTTGTTTAAACACTATGGTAGTATAGTCATAATGTTATGGGATGAATATGTGGGGTTATTCTTGGGATTGGTCATATATGTGGGAAAGGGGATAACCTAGATATGGAGTATAATGGTCATTGTAAACCAAATTGAACTAGGAAGGTGGGTGAATGTGTGATTTCTACTCTGAGTAAAGGGTATTTGAAACTTTGGCCAAAGTAGTGTAAGTAGCTACTATTTACACTATCGTTTTCACTGTGATTCAGGATTACATACTAGGCATGGGAAGTTCATACATGTAAGTTGTAACCATTTTATGTCAGTCTAGAAATTTATAAGACACAACACTAAGCTCATAATAGGCTAATGTTATGAGGTTACCAAACCAATCTCTTCATCGAAGGGTAGGGCCATCTTATCAGTTAGGTAGATGTGAGGGGGACCGTAGTAAGTTTGAGGTTGGCAGAAAAGTGCTTGAGTGATGCTTCTTCTCTTCAATTGTCGGCCAAGATTTGAGGTGGAACCCATGTACCATTGTACTTTATACTTATTGTAAGTTTTTTTAAGCTATGTATATAATTTATATCCATCTCTATTCAAATTGAGAATATGAAATGTCATATGGAATTCATGTATCATCATTATTTGAATCAATGAAAGGAATTCTTTTGTATGCAATGGAAAATTTTGAAATATGTTTCAAATGTGCATTTATTAGTCAAAGGAAAAGAAAAAAATGTATTGCTCTTAAAGATTAGATGCATAAACTATTCACTTGTGGGTAAAACATAGGAAAATTGTTGTGTAGAACAATGGGCATGTTACATAATATACATAGTATATATTATATGATATATAATATATATTAAACAATATTATAATATAGTGTATATACATTATATAATACATAATATATATAATTTTTACATAAAACATACAACATATCAACATTCATGAAAGTCTCTACCTTAACCAACTTCACCCTACCATCTTCGACCATATCTCTAACAAATGATATTGTACATCAATGTGCTTGTTCTTGGCATGAAATGTCGGGTTCTTGGATAGACATATCACACTCTCACTATCATAATAAATTTTCATTGCACCTTTCTTTATTCCAATGTCTGAACACAATATCTTAAGCCAAATGGCTTCTTTACAAGCATTAGTAGCTGCCATATACTCAACTTCAATAGTCACAACCTATTGCTTACTCATCCAACTAATTGCACCACCAAATAAAGTAAACACCTTAGCACTGGTGGATCATCTACTATCAACATCACCGGCCCAGTCCAAATCCACATAACCATGAATATCAAGGAAAATATCATCTTCAATCATATTACTATGATAACACAAGGAATACTCTGAGGTATCTCACAAATTTCTGAAGACTCTTTTAACTGCATCCCAATGAACTCTACCAGGATTAGAAATATATTTGGAAAGAAATCCCACTACTTGGGCAATGTCCGATCTAGTACAAACCATAGCATACATCAAACTTCCAATTGCACTCTAGTAAGGCACTCTTCTCTGTATTCTATTTTTTATGGGGATGTTGGACAATTTGAAATAGATAACTTTGTTCCAGCTAAAACAAGAACACACATTGATCTACAATCCTACATATCAAACCTCTAGAAAATTGAATTGATATACTTACTTTGGACAATCCATAGCTTTCTATTCACTCTCTCTTTTAATTTCCATCCCAAGAATGTGTCTAGCTACACCAAGGTATTTCATTTCAAATTTAGCAGCAAGTTGAGATTTTAGTTCTAAAATCATGCCTTTCCCTTTACTAATAAATAACATGTCATCAACATATAATGCAATAAACAGGAAACAATCACCATTAGCTTATAATAAACACAATGATATGATTTAGAATGCTCAAATCCCAAACTAAACACATATGTATCAAATTTTTGGTACCACATCCTAGGACTCTGTTTTAGCCCATACAAAGATTTTTTCAATTTGCAAACCAATTTACTTTTACCTTTCACCACGTAGTGCTCTGGTTGTGTCATATAAATATCCTCCTCCAAGTCACCATGTAGGAAAGCAGTTTTCACATCCATTTTCTCAGCCTCTAAATCATAAGCAACAACAGTAGAAAGTAAAAATCTATGGATGCCATTTTTACAATAGGAGAAAATATCTCACCATAATCAACACCCTCAACTTCAGAGTAACCTTTCACAACCAACCTTGCTTTGTACTTCTCAATACCTCCATATGAACCAATATTTTTCTTGAACACCCCTTTACAACCAATAGGTTTTCATCCTTCGGGAAATGGTACAAGATCTCATGTATCATTCTTTTTCAAAGTTGTCATTTCTTCATTCATATCAATCTTCCAACATTCTGCATTATTCATACCTAATTCCTCCTCTACTGATCTGAGTTCATCCATGTTAGTATTCAAAGAAAAAATACATCTCCAATCATCAAGTGAATACCTTTCAAGTGGTTTTCTATGCCTTGTATACTTATGAACAAGCTGAGTTGGAGGTTCTTCCTCCTCTTCTGAAGATTCAGAGCTAGATGAGCTCTCCTCAACTTCTTGTCTATCTAAAATGAAGGAAATAGGTGTGTTTCTTTCCAAAAGTGATGTGAAGAGAAATAATGTGTGGCGTGGACCTATTTTCTTTTATTTAGTTAGGAAATGAGATCTTGTAACGTCCCCTTCTAGCTGACATCAATTGTCAGAGGAGATTAGCCTATAATTCTAACCCTCGTAGGCTAATGAGGATGGTTAGAGGGTCTCCTACGGTTTGCATCATCTCCAGTGCTTAGTGGCATTCAGTTTTGTCTTTCGTTTGGTGTTCACAGGGCTCTGTATGCATTACTTACTATTTATAGTAAGTCAGAGTGTCATTAAGGGGGACCCTTACTATTTTTAGTAAGGCGTGTGGTCGTATGCAGTTCCCTTAGCTTAGCACCCAGTTCAGACGACATTCAAATATGTTGAATATTTATGGAGTTATTAATGTTTATTTAGCTCAAATAAACATTAATTAATTAAAAAGATATATTATTAAGTTATAACTTAAACTTAATAATTGAGGATCTAGGCGTCATAAGGAAGGGGCCATTTATTTTATTAATTTATTGGGTGCCCACTCCAAAGTATTTATTGAAATATTAAAAGGATGAAAGAAAATAATATTTACTGATATTAATTATGCCTTTTTGAGAAATTCGACTTTTTCAAGAGAGCTTATATATTTTACTTTGGAGTCATTTTATTATTCACGGATTGAGCATTGGTGTTGATGAGTTTTGTCTGAAAGAGAAAGCCAAGGGTTTCTGAATCAGTTTTCCATTGGAGAACATTCACTCTCCATTGTTGTAGCCATTTGAGGTGGTGAAATATCCATTGAATTTGGTATTTGGGGAGAGCTTCATACAAAAGTTCTATTTGTGCTTAAAAGTGAGGAATTTCATCTAGGGTTTGAAGGATTGGACGAGATATCTACAACAGACCTAGATATTCTTTCTTGGCAGCCATTCTATACAAGATTTTAAGTGTTTAATTGTTGCTACAGTAACGCATGAACAGTGAAGCATGAATAGTGACGCTTGAATAGTAACACATGAATAGTGATGCATGAATAGTAACTCTACAATGTTTGAGCCTATTGGTGTACTTTTTGCAAGTTGAAAGGATGCTTTTTATTTCAGATTTGAATGACTGATTACATATAGCAAATACCTTCAGTTGACAGCATTTTATATTGAGTTTGTGAAGGGTTTACTCCGCTACAAGGTCGTACAGTTGCAGCTTGGGACGTCTATTACCTAGGGTAGATTGCCTCAAGTTAAGGCCATATTCCTCCTCTACTAGTGGCGGCTGGGTTATTTATTGGTGGCAGCAACATTAAATGGTGGGACAAATAAGTAATTAGTCTGCAGAAATAAATCAAGGGTTTCAAAGTAAATGAAATCTGCTTTTCCAGTTTGTTGTTATATGATCTAATTTTCATTTTTTGGTGGCGGCTGAGTTGGATCAAGTTTGCAGCTTCATCAATAACACATTCAAAGTTGCACACTCTTCTCAACATTGAAGGTTGTCATTCTTCAAGCTGCATATTCTTGGAGAATCAAATTATTTTTGTGGTGCTTTTTGGCTGTAAATTGCGAACAACAGCTACATGTTTCGTGATGATCTCGGGTATGATTGTAATCAAATTACACTCTTTGAACATTGAGCAATAAGATAATTACTTGAAGAATTGTTTATCCTAGATAGTTGTATTTCTTTATGCTTTGCATTTTGTTTCTTTATATTCAAAACACAAAAAGCAGAAAAACCCTTGTGAGAATACAAAGAAATTGCAAACACAAAAACAAAAAAATGAGACACAAAATCTAGGGAAAGAAGAGTTCTTACATTGGTATCAGAGCGGTTTCCTGCCAACCTGTTGGGTAAGTTTCAACTACATTTCAGAAGTTTCAGTTAAACAACATGGTTATTTCCCAGAGGCAGTGGGACAAGAATATGGAGAAGCTGAAACAAAGTTTGAAAAAGTTGGATGAAAATCAGAAAATGATAAATGAATTGATTTTAGACCCTGCAAAACTAGATAGAGTAGTGCGGCATATGGCTTCCATTTTTAGTAGGTCTACATCACAGAACGAAGAGAAGAAGGAACAAGAGGTCACTACAGTATCTAGAAGCCTCTATGATGAATTTTCAATAGTTAATGACCAGCATACAGCTAATCCTATGGAGAGCAAAAATCAAACCTTAGAAAATCTACTTGTTGATGATGAAGTTGAAATTTTTGAGGCAGCTGTAGGGGAAAAGTACTCGAGTCCTTTTGAAGATGAAGAAGAGTTAGAACAAGAGGGTGATGGGCCTAAACAAAATGTTGAAAGTCACTTTCATGTTTTTGATAATCCACTTTTTGAGATAGAGGTTGAGATGTCCTATGTTAACCCACTTTACGAATTAGAGTTGCAGGATAATCATGTTGAGGGACATGCACATGAAGAAAGGGCCCCGTATGAAACCAATGAGGGTTTTGAGCTCCCTAAATTTTTTGTATCAGCAATTGCTAATGATACTTTTGATCATTCTGAAGATTCCAATTCAATTCATGTGCGAGGATTGTCAATTCATGAATCACACAGGTCTGATTTACAGGATCAAAGGCACGAGCCATCTTTAAATTCCAATATTATTAGTCATGAGCCATTGACAAAGGTTGGAGCATTTTACCGCGACTGCATTGTGAGGAGTACTCATCACTTCTCCTCTAGTCCACACACAAAGGATTTGTTGTTGCATCAGTGTGGTTTGACTCAGAGTGTATACCATCCATTTTGGGATGGAGAGTTACCATCTTCAGTAGATGGAACTAGTGGCTGCAAGTACCCGACTCAATCATTAGCGGGAGAGTGCTTGCAAGATAGGTATTCAATTCTTCATCATGCTGATGTGTATCCAGCAAGGTTTGTTGATTCTTTATCTCAAAGACCACTTGTGGATACATGGTTACAGAGGGATTACAATGCCAACAGGCATGATGACACAGGTGGATATCACATCCATGAGAGTTTAGCGGAGGTTATGGAGAAATATTGCATAGCAGACGCTTCCAAATATTCTTACCTCCTCATGATGGATGGATGTGAGTTATGTTTATATTGGGATCCAGGTGGTGACAAAGTTAGCACTGCAGCTTGGATGGGTCCCAGTGTATTACTTCACCAGTTCTGGTATGGTGGAGTTGGGATTAGTATTGAGCAGCAAAAGTTTGAGGATGTTTTTCCTCGCAGTTTTCTATTCTGGATTTGGGATCCAGGTATATTTGGGTGGAAACTCTTCAGTGTACTATGGGTTCCTTCGTGTGCATCAGGGTTCCAGTCAGAGTTCATTGGTGAGTATTGCAGCATGTACATGCTGAGAATTACTTGCAGTTTTACCTTTGGTTCTCGTGTACGTGATTCATTTGCGATGCACAGTTTAGTGGTGCATTGCTGGACAGTTTGTATGACAGCTTGCCTTGCGCAGAGTTAGGAAGCAAGTGTTGTTAATCTTTTGAGTTGCTTCCTTCTGAGACTTATATTCTTGTGACACCATATGGCAAGCTTGAATGGGGACAATAGGTTCAGTTAGTTATTTTGGTGTTAGTGTTACTGGAGCTGTTTGAGGATATCTAGGACATTGCACAGTTCTACCCATGGGATCTTGGTGGAGAGATATTACAAAGGATTTTCTTCTGGTAGACAAGATTGCTTGGGGATAAGCAATTTCAGGGAGGGCAGATTATAATGTCCCCTTCTAGCTGACATCAATTTTCAAAGGAGATTAGCCTATAATTTTGAACCTCGTAGGCTAATGAGGATGGTTAGAGGGTCTCCTAGGGTTTGCATCATCTCCAGTGCTCAGTGGCATTCAGTTTTGGCTTTCGTTTGGTGTTCACAGGGCTCTGTATGCATTACTTACTATTTATAGTAAGTCAGAGTTACATTGAGGGGGACCCTTACTATTTTTAGTAAGGCATGTGGTCGTATACAGTTCCCTCAGCTTAGCACCCAGTTCAGACGACATTCAAAGATGTTGAATATTTATGGAGTTATTAATGTTTATTTAGCTCAAATAAACATTAATTAATTAAAAAGATATATTATTAAGTTATAACTTAAACTTAATAATTGAGGGTCTATGCGTCATAAGGAAGGGGCCATTTATTTTATTAATTTATTTGGGCGCCCACTCCAAAGTATTTATTGAAATATTAAAAGGATGAAAGAAAATAATATTTA